>JBBPCX010067742.1:0-12928 GCA_037974365.1 Hydrocynus forskahlii | reverse complement strand
CACACACACACACACACACACACACACACACACACACACACACACACACACACACACACACACACACACCCAGACACACACACACACACACACACACACACACACACACACACACACACACACTCACACACTCACACACAAAGAGCCACTTATGCCTGGTTGCAAGCTCCTTACAAAAAACTTTTTTTTTTTAATGACAATTTGTTCTAGTTCTCCAAACCATTATTCAACTCATGAAAATCAGACGCTGTGCAACCGCCAGCTCGTGATATTCTCTTTTATACCAGTTTCTTTTTATACCACTTACCAATCTCACCCCCTTCGATGACATAAATACTGATTTAAATAACGATCGCTTTTTTATTTGAGTCAGTGATTAGTACAGTGACTGATGCAGCCCTTCGCATCATGTTGTAGAGATGACATATGAAAGTGCAGCTGCTGGAGTTTATGTATGCGGGATTACGGCACCCTTGCCGTGGTTTTCTCTCAAAGGCTCCGTGGTGCTTCGCTGCATAAAGGACGTGACAAATGGTATGCAATACCCCTAAAGACATTAACACTAATGGCCTTATTCATTTCAAACCATTACAATTATTTGGCTCTTCAGGCTTCTCTGACTCTCTCTCCAACCTCCTGCATCCTTTCCTACACACAGAGTCAACCACTGACTGATACTGACACACACACACACACACACACACACACACACACATACACAGTTAAGGCATAAAGAGAGCCCGACTGCTTCCCATAGAGGGGCATATCGAAGAGCAAACTGCCCCATGCATCATGTAAACACATCTGCACTCGTCAAAGTGACCAGGCTGCCACGCAATGCAGCATTGGCACTGTCTGTGTGTTGCTGGACAAAGACAGGGTCAGCTCAGCAATGCCATCTGCTCTGCCAAGCAAATGCCCGCTGTTATAGCCCTCACCTCCACACACACCTGCCACTTTCATGGAACAAGGCCCAGATGATTGTTTGCCTGTAGTACGTACCGCAGCATCTGCAGACTACACAAACCCCACTAGCAGATAACAGTGAGGATGAACGTTGGGTGGCAGCAGTAAATACGTTCATGCATAATTCAGAGGCGCTCTCGGCTGATCGCTAGACAGGGTGCTGTTGGGGTCTCATGGACACTGTGTTTACTGTGAACGTTGGCATATGTCGGGAAGCAAGCTTTACTGGATCATATGCTTGCTCTGTGTGGAGGCAATGCTTTGTGGTGATGTGTTTTCTGTATGGAAAACATCCTTTTTTTCACAAAAGAACTCAGACATATTACTTTCAAAGTGTTTTATATATTAGGTTTTGCAAGAGGCAGCAGTTTAAGAGGTTTAAAGCAATCCGTTACTGTATTTGTAAACCTTTCCAACCCACGCACACACTCACACATACACACACACACCCAAACACACACACATACACACACTCACACACACCCACACACAGATCCATGCACATGGATGTATTTGATGACCTTACCGTCTTTATTGCTCTTTGGCAGTGAAACATAAGAAAAGCAATAGCAACCACATTAAAATCTAAAAAAGTTTAATAATAAACTGTGTTATAGGAACTACCAATATCTAGTACAAGACAGAAGCCATGTGCTGTACAACAGGACCTACAAGACTGGACAACCAGCATCCAAGACAGGGCCAGTCATACCAGTCTTAAGACCTGCCTCAATTTCTTTACCGTCCAGTCACCGTTCTTACTCTTTATTTATTATATGCTGTCCATTCTCTGTGCTGTACTGCTGCTGCTATTATTTGTACAAGTATTTATTGCTGACTACCTCCATATTCACATTTTTAACACATTTTCATTCTTAATGACTCTGCTGCTAGAATACAGCATCTGTTATTATATTAAAGTGGTCCCTTATAGTCACATGTGAACACACCACAGCACACAGTGTGAACAATGTGAAATTCTTTCTCTGCATTTAACCCATTCACCAAGAGAAGCAGTGGGCTGCCACCAACGCAGGGCGCCTGGGGAGCGGCGTGTGCTCAAGGGTACCTCAGTGGTGTCACTAGCAGTGTTGGGATTTGAACCCACAACCTTCTGACTGCAGGGGCAACTCCCTAACCCCTAGGCCACCAGCTGCCCGGGTTTTGAACCAGGGACCTTCTGCAGTGAGGTGAACGAGATAACCATTACACTACAGAAACCCTCATGCTTTCAAACATTTTAGCTGCTTTTGTCGACTACACTAAATGTTGTCCTATCCTGCTATTTTATTGTTCTTTTGTTTTTCTTTTGTTACTGATACCAGTTCACTACCATTTCCCAAGCAGAAAATAGGCGTTACAGAACAGTTTTGGCTTTGTCTGCATGTGAAACCCATGCACTTTATGAAGACATTTTTATTATCGTGTCATTTCATTTTCATTGCATTAACTGTCGGTAATAAAATCAACTTTGAATAAGAAGCAGTGAAACTCCACACAGTGGGAAAGATGGTGCTGTGCATCTTGGTAGACTGAGAATAATTTTAGAAAATTGCACTATTTTAACCACATTAACACAGTAAGTACTGTAAATGTTATTAAAAGTAAGTAAACTCACCCCAAGAAAAGCAGGAAAAGCTGATGCAGCAACATTTGTAAAGTTTTCATGCATGTACTGGAGCTGTTAAAAACATTTGGCTCTAACCAGGCGGTTATGTCTTCTTTAAGTCACCATGTAGTTTTTGGAATGCATATAAAGAAAAGAGCTCTTCCCATATACAAGATTATCTGGCCAGATTGAAACAGCATCCAGGGTATCAAGTGAAAGTGAAAGTGAAAGTGACCATTCTGTCATGCGTGAACACACCACAGCACACAGAGTGAACAGCATGAAATTCTTCCTCTGGATTTAACCCATTCACCAAGTGAAGCAGCGGGCAACCAGGAACACAGCACCCGGGGAGCAGTGTGTGGGCACAGTACCTTGCTCAGGGTACCTCAGAGGTGCTTAGCAGTTACTGGAAGAACGTAGAAATTCTTGTTGGTCACGTACATATTACCTACTATCTCTGGGCAGAACACATGCATAAGCAGTTTGTTACTGGCAATTTGCACTGCTCTTATGAAAAACGATTTGACAAGGTCCTTGTGGAGAAGTCCCAGCCTGCAAAATGTGACTGGATGAGTGAGTTACATGCCATTTCCTTGAGATGCTAACAACCTTGGCAGAAGATGGCTTTTGAATCAGCATAAGAAATAAAAGTGAAATCCCAAATCAGAAACCATAAGCAAAGCTGGGATGGTATAGAAAATGCAAATGAAAAAATGTATTTTGACATTTATTTCATTGCCAACAGTTTAGTCTGGTCAAATTAATTTCATTCGTTAATTTCAATATACATCCATTCGTGCATTTCAAGCCTGCCTCACATTTCAGAAAAATTCTTCCGGCACAAAGTGTACGTTAAGCTATAAATTAATTTAAATTACATTAAATAGAAAAGATATAGAGCCGTCATAGGGTGTCAGCAGTCATAGGGTGACCCCAACTCCCTGTAACCCTGGTTAAGGACAAGACCCTGTTAACCCTTAAAACAGAGCAAATGAGTCAAATCTGATTTCAACAAATAAAAACAGTCTAAAACAGTCTAAAACCAATGTTTATCCTCCTACACACGCACCATTTGCTGCTCTTTCTCTCGGCGCGCCACAGCCCTGCCACTCTCCGGACCCCCTCCCTCTGCGGGTTTTCCCCCACAAACTTGTGGGCGGAGACTATCCTGAAAGTTCTCCTGGATTCAAAGATCTTGTCTTTTTCTGTTCTTTATGTTAATTTGTATGTGATGTCATTTTTAAAATCCCAGTGGCGGTTATCATTATATATTTTTAAATTACAATAACTTTGGTTCTATGTGACACAGGAACACCAAACAAAGGTCAGCATGACATCTGACACCTTAAGCATCAACACAGACTGGGGGAACTCCCATATTACGAGTTGTTTGGCCGCATGATGACAATTTACCATTTGCGGCACTTCTGGCACGGATCTGTGCTGCCTGTGTTCTAATGGTTAAAGAGAAGTCTCTGGTTAAAATGAATCATCTTGTAAAGGCTACTCTGCACAACTTCCCATGAAGCCAGAAAATAGAATGGCTAAGAACAAACTTCATGCTGCCTTCACACCGAACGGATGATTACAGCGAACGCCTAAACCACACATTCCTTATCAAAGAAAAATTCCAAACGTGCTACTTTACACTCTTCAGGGCAGCATGTGTGTGGAGAGAGAGAGAGAGAGAGAGAGAGAGAGAGAGAAAGAGAGAGACACACTGTTATAAGAGAGAGGAGAAGAAAGAAAAGGCAAAACTAAAAGGTTAGAAGGGGAGGAAAGGAATGAGCCGAAGTAGAAAGATGAAAGAGCAATCAAAGGAAGTTGTGAAGCGAGAAAAGGGATAACAGCAAGTAAAAAAAAAACACGTAAAAGAAAAAGCAAAAGAGAGCACGTATGCCTGCAGGTGAAGGAGAATGCTGCATTTCTGAGCAGTGGCCATGTGGAATAAGAGCGAGCACCAAAATAAAATGGGTTTGGCAGCTTTCTGCTTTTTATCCTCCCTGACAACAACGATTCTGAAAACGATGCCTTAAATCCATGCATGTGTGTGTGTGTCTGTGTGTGTGTGTGTGTGTGTGTGTGTGGGTGAGTGTGTGCATCAGCTAAAAATATACCCCACCCTTAGCAAATCAGACTAATTCTATTATAAGTGCTTTAGGAGGTGCTTTTGCTTCCGGAGCTCCACTCAAGATGTCTGTTAAAGAGTCCTCGTTTAACCTGACGGATCTGAAACGTGCGAGTGTGCAAACTTTCCAAACCCTCTCTCTTTTCTCATATCCCCCCTCCAGCATTCTTTTTTTCAGTTCATGGGACTGAAAAATAGAGTAGATAAATAAAATCAATAAATAAACATATCAATTTAGCTCACCTTTCTCCAATGTGTACAATTCTGTCCTCGCTTTTGATTTTATTCTGCTGAGCAGGCACTAAAGCTCTCCTATGAAAACCATAAGCAAAGCTAAGTTGTTTTCATTTACCCTGCCCCCGCCTCCCCACACACACACCCCCCGAGGTTCGTCTGGAATAAATGGAGATATTCATTACTTGCATGGGTTATTCATTCGAGTAATGGGGATGACAGAAGTTAATGCTAATCTCCCAGTGATATTATTCTCCACTTCTCTATTGGACGTCTGCACGAGAGCCTAGCAACCACCTCCCCCACCCCCCATCCCATCACATCCCATCCCATCCTGTCCTGTCCTGTCCCATACAGCTCAGGGTTGGCTCAGTGCCAAACTACTGAGCGAAGCAGCGCCGGGGGATTCTTTCAGCCTTTGTGTTGGAGTAGGGTTTCGCTCAAAGTTGGTACAAAAAATATAGAAATACTGCGTGTTGTACTGTGTTCAGATAAGAGTGCATAACCCTTGTGAGTCAGGAAGAAAGCTAAAAAAAGTAACCTTTATACTGAATAATATGCAACGCTGACATAAAAATACCCATTGTTGCACAAAGAAAATCTGCACTATGTTTTTGTTTGCTAGTTTATTATTTTACTGTTTGTTTATTTATTTATTTTTACATGCATTGAAAATACCAGGTATCTTTTTCATTGGGTGAAAACATGATGAATGGACCAACTGAAATGGTCCACAATAAATATTGCAAGCGGTCCGTTTATCATGAACCTTGCATTTTGGGGATACACTGTGCTCATAGCAACAATATACTAGTAATCATTTGTTATGCTTGCTTATGTTTACCTAGACTAGCTAGACTGTATAAGTATAGTCAATCTACATTATTTTAATTGTTAAACAAATATAGAAATATTGTCATTTCATTTACCAGACACTTTTATCCAAAGTGACATCCATTCCCTGACTACAGGGGGCAGTCTCCCTGGAGCAACTTGGGGTAAAGGGTCTTGCTTGGTGGTGGTGTGCTGAAGATAGGATTCAAACTAATGACCTCTTAGTCCAGAGGCAAGTATCCTACCCACTAGGCCACCACCGTTCTCTTGGTGTACGTATTACACATGCACTCGCCCACTTGTGGTGGCTCATCTACTCAGATCACTGTTTTCCACATCTCTGTAGACCAGAACCTGTGTTTTTTTCCATCGCTAACCTTTCGTCTTTGTAATTATGGGTATATGCACTGCACCCCTACTATAATATCCCTCCGTATGCAGGAGTGGGCCGTGTGTTCTTGCTGATCATGTCCTACACTGCCGTTTTCATTCAGCTGAGGAACAGCTGCTCTTACATATTTCTAATGCACCACCATCATTCACACTGAATATGGGCTTTGGAGCACAATTGTCCAAACTGATGTCCACTGATCTAATGTGACTTCAGACACTATTCCTGTTCAAACACTGGCCAGATGAGAAATTTTGGTGAGCCCTCAATAATGAGCACTTATCTTTATATTCATTTAGTACTTTTATTCGTGCCACAGAGCGCAGCAGGACGTTAATCGTCTCATGCAGTGCACATCTGTAAGCACCTGTTCCTCCATTAAATGATTTAGGTTTCTCCTTTACCTTGTATGAAATTGCTTTAACCACCAAACTGACATCTGACCCCTTGAGCATCAACACAAACCAGAGGAACTTCCATATCACGAGCTGTTTTGCTGTATGACGGCGGTTTATCATTTGTTGCACTGCTGGCACAGATCTGTGTCATTCATGTTCTAAGGTTCCTATGTCACAGAGAACGGCCAAGCAAAAGCACAGCAAACGGCGAGTGTGTAGGAGAGAAAACACTAATTTCAGACTGTTTTATTTGTTGAAATCTGACTTTCACTGATTTTACTAATACACTCTGAGTTTTAAGGGCTACAAAAGTGTACTCAAACTTTAGAGTTTCTTTTAATGCTATACAGAGCAAGCAGCAGCAGTCCCTTTAAGCGGTCTGTTCTGTTCTGCTGTGGCGAGGGTAACTCCAGGCTGTGTATGGCACGCATCTGCGATGTGACAGCTTTGACCACGAGTGCTGGCAGGCACTGTGTGTCAGACACACTGAGACTAGACGTCCCGCTCAGACTGATGGCCACTTTCTGCGCGCTGTCAAGCCAGAGCCCGACTGCCGTTGGTGGCAGCTGTTCTTTTTGCGCTGATCTGAGACAGCTGTTTGCAATGTGAAGTAAATGACTAAGATGGGGATTGCAGTAAAAGGTCGCAGGCCTATTTCATTGTGAACAGGACCTGGGGAATGTTAACAGTCATTGTTAAGTGTGGAGATAACAATGTGACAATATTGTGTGTGGGAACATACTCACATATATTTAGACACATACACAAACACACAGATAGATAGATAGATAGATAGATAGATAGATAGATAGATAGATAGGATTTCTTGCACTGGACTGGATTTCTTTACAGTGCTAAATTTGGAACCAGGGACTGCAATGTCTACAATGCAATTATAGTTACAATTGTGTAAAATAAAGTAATCAAACATTTTTGCCTTACATATCTGCAGTTTACGTCAAAATTTTAAAATCTCAACGCTCTCCTGAAGCAATGTCTCAGGCATCATGATTAAGATGTGCATGAGGCATAAGACAGTTCATGATTATGTCAGCTGGTTGTACCCAAACAAAATGAGTATTTTTAGGCATTTTTTTACCACATCACATATTAGCAGTTTTTCACTATCCGCAGGTGCTCTTGGAACGTAATATCTTTACTGTATATCTTTTTAATATTCTTTTGGCTAGAACTGTGCTGATGCAATTTTATTCATCACTTAACACATTTGAATCATGGAAGAGGCAGTAAACTGTTCAGACGTCTGGTTCCTATAGTCATCGCTGTGAACAATTTTGACTATTCTACTTTCTCTAAAACATGGTATTTTATATCGTAAACCATGTTATATGTCATGTGTATCTTAATTACATATATTAATGGCTTAATTATCCAACAATCTTTTTTTTTTTTTTTAAATAGTGGAATTTCCCTGTAAGTAATCTTCATGTGGTCCTGTTCATGTGACCTTATGACATAGTGGAACCATTTATATACATCATAGAGTGTCATATAGCAATAGAAACAATTGGGTAACAACTTACTGGTGGGTTTAAAGTAAAAAAAACTTCAAAAATGTCTGCGCCAATTGATTAAATTTGGTGTAGGAAGGGAGCCAGACTCCTCTTTTAAGGTATTTGTTTACTCTGTTCCCCTCCACCTCTTCTGACAGTGCAGTCACTGACCCACTTTTCGAAGACCTAAAGTGGACAGTGCGTGATGACCCTACATATCCTCCACAACAACTGTCTGGTCAAGTTTAAACCCCTCCCCTCTGCCCCCGACGGTGACTGGTGACCTGAGCTCTTCACACAAATCCCTCTAAATGGTCAAGGGTCCCTTGCAGCGAGGGCGGCGGCAAAATGGCTGACAGAACTGATCAAGGTACGCAGTGTTTTGAACAGCAGTGATGGTTGCAAAGACACTGCCAGTGGGAGCGTCACAGACTAGCTGTTTATCTGCCTGTCTGAGTGGAGAGGAAAAACAGACAGCACTCCTCGATTGCTGAACAGAAGTGTAGTAACTCGGTAAAGCCGCGTGTGATATTGAATGCAGAGATCAGATTTGGAGATCAGACGCGCTTTGACTCCAGTGCTGAATGCGTGAATGTCATTGCTGAGCAACAGCCAAGAATAGCAAGCATGAAATTTTCTCCAGCCATTCACTTCGTTATCTCAGGGAAACACGCTGCGTGCTTTTGATCCCACTGAGCGTGTCTCGGCGCTTGCTGTTTCCACTACGAAAATTATCTCTGCAAAGTCACCCTGATGGAATTCGATGCTAGACCCTGATAAACTCTTCACTCTCTTAACTTTCCCAGTTAACTCCCACATTGTACGACATTATATGATAACACTGTCCAACCAAGTCTGTGCCCTAAGCCCATATACTAATTTAGTTGTCTCATACTTAGCACCCACAGTCACTGTGTTCATACTAGGAACTGACTGATATGACACTGCTGTCCAGAACTAGGGTCTTGGGGTCTACTGGAGCTTAGCCCAGAGCTCATAGGGTAAAAGGTGTAGAAACACCTTGGACAATTTGCCAGTCCATCTCAGGGCAAACACACAGACAAACACATTCACACCTAGGGGCAATTAAGCAGCTTCAGTTGATATGCATGTCTTTGCACTGTGGGAGGAACCCGGAGTTCCAGCGTACACATGAAAAGCATGCAAACTCCACACAGAAAGGACCCTCTGCCACCTTGACTGGGAATCAAACCCAGGACCTTACTATATATGCATAAATATGCAGAGTTTTTAAAGACTGAAAATCTAGCCTTTTGGTAAAGTGTGTAAAGACACACTCCAGATATGGAATTTCCCAGAACAGATTATTGAAATGTCCTTATTTTATTATTTAAGCAAGAAAACTCACTATTAAACAAAGCATTTTTATAAAAATCCAGGATAAAGCCAGCTACGTGCAGATATATTAGGGTATCCTTTTGTAATGTCCTTCAGAAGATGGCTAGGAATTAATATCTAGAAGCCATCCCTGGATAACAGTAGCACGCAAGCACCAATATCTCAACTGTATATCACTCCATCTTGAGGATTATTGCATAAATACCCAAGATCTACGAATCGAGTGGACCAATATGTGTGATCTGAAATGACTAATATCAACAATAATAAATTAATGACAACAGTCCTTTGATCTCTGCTGAATCAGTGCATGGCGTATATGTTGGAAAGCTTTACCCCGCTGGATGCGTCAGCTTGGTACTTAGTGCATTAGCACACTGTGCCGCGTTTACATGCACTTGACATTTCAGCATCTCATTAGGGGAGGGAGATGGATAGCTCGCTGAGAGAGAAGCATGCCGCTTCTGCATGGCACATGCGCAGATGTCAATTCAAATGAACCCATACACCATGCTACGTGGCCGATTATAAATATTCAGAAACCAGGGCATTATGGATTTGATTTATTGTCTCTCGTCACGCAAGGCTGAAAGGCCAATTATGAGAGCTTTATGAATCAAAGGCCCCCAAACTTACCAAGGATGTGCAGTGACACATCCAGCAGGATGAGTGACAAGAATATGACATAATTATATGCTGTGTGCATTTTGCTTAATGTAGGTGGACTTGTTAAATACACACACACACACACACACACACACACATATCTGAGGCATTGGCTTTAAAGGAGACATATTATTAAACTCACTTTAGTTATAATAGGTCTATGTGCTATACAAAACATGTTCATGAAGTTCTTTGCACAAAATCACTCTCACATAAAGAGATCTCACCAGCTTGACAGTTTCAGTCCCTTTCAAAATGAGCCGTTTAAGGGCTCTGTCACTTTTATGTAAATAAGCTGCTGCTGGCCACGCCCCACCCATCCCATGCTTACGCTGTGCGTTTAACTCACGTGAAACAGAGGCGCTATCCAGCCTTATATGTTCGACCCCGAGTCGGACCCAGAGCAAGATGAACACAACACTTCATGAGTGACTTGCCTTTACCTGTAGCCATAGTGCTTGGCGTCTTATGTGTACTCGTAAAACCAGCAGACAAAAATGGCGGATCTTCAACTAATCTAGTGGGTGGGGGCTCAACAGATGAGGGGTGGTTCTATGGAATTTATGGAATTTCTATGGAAATTTCCCTATTCTGATGTCACAATAGGGGGGCCGTCCAAACGGCTCATAGAAGCATATGATTCCTGACACCAAAATCTTTCAGCTGATTTTTTTTTGCGCTTGGAGTGAGAGACCCAACTGGAAATACAAAAGGATGCAAAAAGTGAGTTTTGCATAATATGTCCCCATTAAGAATATAGTGGCAGAGTCTTATTCATAAAGGGGACATCAGCAAACATCTGTTAGCTGTTTACATTATATCACATTGCAGTTGAGGGTCTTCCTCTGTAGTACTGAATAACAGATCAAGCTGAACTGGACTCAAGTCATAAATTTTGTCTGCAACTACTGAATGTTTGCTTTTTCATATATTGTATTGCATTATATTAGCTGAAATATGTATATATTTCATACTATGAAGACATTTCATTTTTTAAAGGTAAAGTGAAAGCAACTGTCATTTTAATTGTTATGATTTTGTTATCATTAATAATAATGGTATTATTATTTTGATAGCAATTATAAATTATCATAAATACTGACAAATATTGCCAAGGATTATTCATCGCCATTACTATTAGTAGTAGTTTTTTAAACAAATTATAGCATTGACACTTGTCTGTAACACTTGAGACAACACAGCTGTGTTGTTTCAGCACTCGACTTGAGACTCACCTGTTCTGACTTAGAACTGGAATGTCAAGACTTCAGACTTAACTGATGCAACTCCCATGTCTGTTAGTACTGACAATAATTTAATCGCAGTATAGACAAGAATAGAAAAACGTTTAATTCAAAACTGACTTTTGGTGGTAAACATCCATGAATTTTGCAGCAAACTTAAGGAGTGCGCAACTTCTTAGTAAGACCAGGTTCATACACATAGCTAACAATAAAGAACAGCACAGAAAATGAATTAGTCAAGCTCATTTACAGGAATACTTCAGCACTGTCCAACTTACTTTTCAGACTCTGCCCTTCTGTCTGCTGGAGACTATTAATTACCATGGACAATGATTTAAATGTGTGTCCCTGTACTTATAAAAGAGTAAAAAAATAAATAAAATTCAGAACTAACCACAAAAGCCATAAGGCATTTGCTGAATGAGCATATGAAATGTACCTCAGACTGCAACCATTACACTCCAACAGTACAGGTCATAGGATGAGAACTAACACTTCATCTCTACAGCAACTAAGTAAAAAAGTAATGCCAGTCACTTTTGTTTTTCACGAAATGTTCTGGTATCCATGCACAATCAGACAGAAGGCTGCGCTGCTACTGTATTAGGCACAATGTATTTAAACACAATAAACTCATGAAGCTGTTCCATAAGAATTAGCTTTGAATAAAGGTCCATCGACAGAATTCAGCTTCTGTGCATTCCTTTCTATTGTACTTAATCATTCCTATTATTACTGCTCTTGCTCCTCCTGTCTTCGCAAGTTGAAAGCTGTCTAATGGCAGAATTTAGGGAAATGTGGTGGGTGAGTGGTGATTAGTATGTCTGTCAAAACACAACAGTCAGACAAATCAGCCGCCCACCCGGCCAAATGGAGTGCTGGAGGATCAGTGGACAAAAGCTCAGTGAAAGGAGTGCCCTGCCCTGTCATTCAGCTTTTGCAAAGCATGAATTTGTGCATACATTTTATGTTAATTCACATGCTGGGGCGGGTGACAAGACTTTAAGGCAAAACAGTAACACACCACTATATTTCTTTTTTCAATGGAAAAACTAAATTCTAACAAGTCACAACACAGTGGTGCCTCTAATCACAGTGGTCTTCTTCAGATTTTGTGTTGTGCCATTGAAGGCACATTACTGGGATGTAAAGTAAAGTGGCCCCTTATAGCCGCATGTGAACATACCACACCACGACATAATGTGAACCATGTGAAATTCTTTCTCTCCATTTAACTCGTTCACAAAGTGAAGTAGGGGGCTGCCAGCAATGAAGGGTGCCCATGGAGCAGTATGTGGGAGCGGTAGCTCAATGGTACAACTAGCAGTCCTGCAAACTGGTTCCCTGTATATCTCTGTAAATTGGTTCCCTTACACAAGAATTCACTTATAAAAGAAACCAATGGGCAGCTGAAAAATATGGCAATCTCTCTCTCTCTCTCTCTCTCTCTCTTCTTCTCTCTCCTCCCCTCTCTATTACTCTCCCTCTCCCCTCTCTCTCCCTCCACTCCTCTCTTTTTCTCTCTCCCCCTCTCACTTTCTCTCTCTCTCTCTCTCTCTCTCTCCCTCTCTCCTCCCCGCCC
>JBBPCX010067741.1:0-12932 GCA_037974365.1 Hydrocynus forskahlii | reverse complement strand
TATTTACTGAAATCAGAGTTTACTGATACACTCTGAGTTCTGAGGGTAAACACCGGTTCTAGACTGTTTTACACTTTGTCCAATCTTGTTTATTGTTTTGCTATTTTAATCAATTGTTTTATTGTTTGTCTATTTTTTCTCTGTAAGTTGACCTTGGGTTTTAGAATGTCTCCCTCAAATAAAATCTATTATTATTATGATGATGATGATGATGATGATGATTATTATTATTATTATTACTGTTACACTCTGAGTTCTGAGGATTGAGTTCTCGACTTTTCATGGTTGTTTTATGTCTTTGTAGGTTATAGAAGATTAAACATTATGTTCTCCACCATGACCAGCTGAGGGTCATCAGTGCTGTCTCACTGCATCCTCTCCTGACTCATGGAAGACGTTTTCAACTCATTTTCAACAGTTTTCTCACTGTTGTAGTCATGTTCCATACTGTCGACTAGACAGGACTCCGTCAGTCACACACCTCCACCAACACAGCTAGGGCTTCCTATAAACCATGTGAAGCTCCACCACATCTTCTCAAACTCTTGCTATCACTACCTAACTGTAGGAGAACACTAACTGCCAAATAATGGACGTGGCAGGGGGAGGATCAACCCAAAGAGAGTGAGGCCATTTATAGACTCCAGGCCATGGATAACTGTGACACCGATGGGGAACAAACTGGCTCTCTTGAGCAAGCCAGCACAGTTATTCCTTACCATGTCTTTATTAATTATGTTTTTATTAATATACCTCGCTCCAAATTTACTCGACGCTTTAAAGGAGAATCCTCCTATTGGGGGGCATTTTAATAAAAATCTTGAGGAGCTCTTCCTTGTCATTTTCCATTTCCCCTTCTATGGCCAGCGGGAGGAGGTCAGGCAGCCGCTCTGGACCACTCTGGTTTCGGAGCCTTGGTGCGACGCAGCTAAAAGGGAAACAGACCGGCTGAGCTTTCAGAAGCTCCGCCCACTCGCTTTGCCTATAAGTTAATCGAGTGGAAGTGAAGAGCTTGATGGTGAAGTAACTAGTCTCAGAACGAGTCTGTAGCGTTAATGTTACTGCCATATGCATTTCTCTCTACCTCACATGAAGTGTTTCGGGTGGCGTTTTTTAAGAATGTGCGCAGTTTGCCCCTGTTTAGTATGTGTGCTGCAGGGGAATGGGCTCTTCAGGGACCTGCGCTAGGTGTGAAGCTGTTCAGCTGCTGCTGTGTGACTGAACTCCGTCCAACGCAGCAAATTAAAAAGCATTTTTCTGACTTCCGCGTCTTTTTTCCTCTTCACGCCGCGAAAGCTCGCAGCACTATATGAAGAGCTCTTTTCCAAAACTCTATTTTAAAAAAAAAATACTAATTTTAGATAATGACATTTAAATATCCATCCCACACATTTTGCAAATGTTTAATTTATCGTGGTAGAATAGTTTGTTGGCTTAGTCCAAACATGTTCAACAGTAACTGTCAAATCTAACAACAATGTTGTTGAATATAAATCCAAAGTTTATTATATATTTTCAAAAACGCTGCAAATCCATCTGTTCTTTTTTTCAAAACGCTACAAACCTATTCGTGAGTGAAACGTGTTTTCTCTGTCGCGACTGTTCTCTCTCTTAATTCAAAAGTAGTGTATGGGGCACTTCTATTTTCAAAGAACTGTTGTGACGATAGGTATGACTAAAAACTCCAATACCCATAATCCTGTGACGAGGAGTAGCGCATTATGGGAAAAAGCCGAGGCTGTGAGTGCAGTTGAGTGCAGTTGTGTGTGTGTGTGTGTGTGTGTGTGTGTTGAGTGCAGTAGTGTGTGTGTGTGTGTGTGTGTGTGTGAGTGCAGTAGTGTGTGTAGAGTAGTTTTTCTATGGTCTGTATTCCAGCAGCTTCACTCCTGATTCAGTTTCTAATGGATGAAACAGAGTCACACACACACACACACACACACACACACACACACTGCTCTTAACATCACTGTTTTAATTGTTGCAGGTGTAAAATAATGTAAGTTTAGTAGTTTAGTGTAGTTTAACATTCCCAAGGTATTATAAATTATTCATATGTATTATTTTTACATTTTCTCCAAACAATTTTCTTGTTTGGAATTTTGAATCCAGTGTTGGTCAATGGTGTATAAAACAATAGTGACCTGCAGATTTTACACAGACACACTCCCACACACTACACAAGCAATAACCAGAAAAAAAAATCATGCGGTCTCTTTTTTTTTTCCATGGCTGTATAGACCTTCAGGACTATCCACCTGTGTGAAGTAGACTCAGCCTGGCCTAGTCACTGAGCGTTTTGTTTTCTGTCCTGACTGTTTCCGGACCCGTGTTTTTGTATTCTGGATTTCTCTGGTTGGATTTGGATTTGGTTACCTGTTGGATTTGGCTTTTTTTGGGCTGTTTTTGCTCTTTGAATATTTCCTTCTAAACTATGAACTGTATTTATCATTAAATTCTATTCTGTTGTACTCTGTGTTTGGATCCATATCGGTTCACATTACAAACAGCTTAATTTGCTGTTACAAACTGGAGAGTGAACTGTATGATATAAAACTTCTACAGTGTTTACATATTTCGAGGTCTGTTGATAATAAAAATGTGTTTTTACATGATATACCTGTGATAAGACCAGCAGGGAGAACTGATGGAGCATCAATGTTTTATCAGTGTGTTCATGTTTGGATGATTTTCTTACATCAGCTGTATGAGCTCTCTTGAAATGACTGTGTTGCATTTTGTGATGCAGTGGATCAAGAAAGCTCTGGTCGCACACTGGAATTTTCTGTAGATTTTAATGAGTTTTGTACTGTATCTGTTCAAAGGTCATCCGTCTTACCAACTTTGGGATCAGTAAAGTGTCATAATGAGTGTTCATAGCCAGTGGTATGACCTATCAACTGTACTGTTTTCTGAATTAATAAATTACAGAATTGACCATTATTTTTTAACGACTCTACCAGCTGTGCACTACAATATACAACCTACTGTACATCTCACTAGCCATTCGTAGCTAACTGTATGTGGTGCAAAATCAATCAGAATGGTTTATAATTTCTTTTATGCCATTTGTCACTGGTCTGAAATACTAAATCTTTTAGATTCAAGGATTTAGTGCTTTTTTTTCAGTAGATCTGAGGAGATGTGATGATGGCGATGGTTTCATGTTCTTTCTCTTGGCCTATTGTCATCCAAACAAATTAGCTACATTCGCTCCTGTAGCTCATTTCAAGCATCTGTGATGCTAATGCCTGCGCAGAAACATCACTAAGTGTAAGAAGCTCAAAACCAGGACCCCTGAGCTGTGAAATAAGTGGTGTTGTCAGATAACACTGACATCGAGAGTGATTGTCACTCTTTCCAGAAAGTGAACGCTCCTCATCCTAATACCTAATACCTTGTTTTTTATGTGCTGAAAAGATTTCGGCGAAGTGTTTTAAAATAAAAATGAAGAATGTGGTTTATTATTATTATTATTATTATTATTATTATTATTACTACTACCAGGAGTACCATAACAACTACCAGTCAACTACCTCACAATCACCTGGAACACCACAGCAGCCAGCTAGCAACACTCCAGGGACCAACTGGAGTAAGATAGTAATTGTCTAATACCACTAGCAACCGTGAGAGATCCAGTAACATCATGTAGTAACATTATAACAACTCCTTAGAATATGAGCGACAGTTTAACCAGTGGGTGTGTGGTGAACAGCAGCTCTATGTCAGGACTCTTTACTGAAGGAGTCACTGTAGCAATGCAACAAACAAACTCAAATTTATGCTAATATATCTCTTGAGCTCTGTGTATAATGTAGACTGTGCAAAAATGTTAATCTGTAATGACATTAGCTTGGAACTAAAATACTACTAGAAGCATTAATGTTTTTTCTTTCCACGCTTTTGTGACAGCAGGGTGCAGTTACGGGCTCCTCTCCAAACGGGGCGCTATAGAGTGTTGGGTAGTTGGTCTGT
The DNA here is from genome assembly GCA_037974365.1 of Hydrocynus forskahlii. Classification (NCBI taxonomy): domain Eukaryota; kingdom Metazoa; phylum Chordata; class Actinopteri; order Characiformes; family Alestidae; genus Hydrocynus; species Hydrocynus forskahlii. Next base: position 8,957 of record JBBPCX010067741.1, on the reverse strand, counting down.
TTCCGGGTCCCTTCTATAAAAGAAGCTTGGGAAGCTAGGCTACCAGCAGCAACAAGTGATCTATGGCTGTCCTCTGGGGTAAAACCTAAATGCTGAACAAGAGCCGTTTTTCTTGCATGTAAGTACCAGTATTTAATTTTTGCAACGTCTGAAGTTCATTTTATGTATGGGTGTTACTGGGCGCTCCACCTGCTGTTTTTTTGTGTGTTTCTACTCTTCTGTTGTCTGTGGTGCGGGGGTGCCGTCCTGGAGCCCACCCTTCCCAGGCAGAGCTGGAAGAGAGACTTGAGGGCAACATTTTCCAAGCCGGTCGCTAGGATAGAGGGACAAAAACAGGAAGGACGTTTTCACAAGGAACTGTAAATATGGACTGTAGAGGTCTGGGGGTTGTGTGGGTGTGGGTGTGTGGATGGATATGTGATGTACGATTGTATGATACAATTTGTTTGTGTTGTTTCTAATATTCAGTGTTCTTCTTGCGTCGGGAGAATAAAGTTGTTGACGCGAGACTTCTTTCACCGTTCCAAACACTTTAGTAAGCATACCACGGTACAAAAAAAAAAAAAACAATTTAAAGTTTCTTTCAGTATCAAGGCAGTATGCCTGTAGTCCCGGTCAAAGACTGTTGCGCCCTCTGTCACGTGTGGCACTGCTGCCATTTACGGCACTGAAGACGTGACATCAGACAGCTGCTCATATCCAATAAACAATATTAAACTGAAATTCAACACTACACATTAACAGTCACTCCTTTAAACATTTCTATAATAACAGACGTGTCGAAGTAAACAACATCATGTTCTCTTAACTATCCTATGGCTCTAACCACTTTATGATCAGATTTAAGAGGTTTGGTGGTTTGTTCCCTACCCTATACATCTGTTAGCAGCTTTACCTTGTTTGTTAAGGGCAGGTTTGTTACACTTTGGTGTCTGTGGCCTGCACTGAAGGCCCACTAACTCTACTCGTCAAGGTTCCCCACGGAATCGCACCTGCTAAGTGCTTCTGTAATCAGATTAATACTGTAGATGACATGCATCCCATTACTACCAATCACTGTTCATACTAGATATTGCTCACTTACGTACTAGATAAAGATAAATGTGGTTAGACTTTTTGATTTTTGATGAAAATGATGAAAACAAAGTGCAATAGCCCATAGCCCCGAGACACCAGACAAGAAGAACTACAGGTAAGTTCTCGTCTCCTCAGAAATCCATCAGGGATCTTCAGAGAGGCCTAAAGAAATTAAGAGAAAGAAAGGATGTTCTCAAAAGCTCTCACCCTGACTGACCTGCAGCTGCTTCATGACCGGAGTGGTCTCAGTGGTCTCAAAGCTTTGAGCTCTGAAGATTTATGGGTCTTTGCCATGAAGAAAGAGGCTTAAGGAGTCTGAGGATGAGAACCCTAGAGATATTTGCTTCAATACAATAATGAGTGATTGCTCTTTTTCACGATTCTGAGTGATTTTGCTGCTCACAACAGTCTTTTCTTTGTCCCATCAGAGAAAAAATCATCTTCTTATTTGGAGATTAAAAAGACTGTTTCTCCCAAACCCCCCTTTTTGGAGAAATAAGGAGCAAGAGAAAGACAAAAGACAGAAGTTAAGACAGAAGTTAAGACAGAAGTTCTGCTGTTTTCATCTGCTTCTCAGTATGGATCTCCAAACTGTCAACTTTAGTAGTTTTGAGACTTGAATTTGATCACCAAAACTATTGTTTTTACTACTACTTGAGTCATTACTGAAGTATAATCCTTCAAGTTGTATCTGAGTTAAGACTATTTTCCTTACCTTTAATAACCATGGCATATCATTTATATAAATCCCTAATGATGAATAAGATAAAATGTTAAAGAGCCCATATCCTACACTTTTCATGTTTTTCTCCCTGACATTCCACTATGAGTTTCAAAACAGCCAAAAGTACTACTGCGCCTTTAAGTTGTATATGTAAATGACCTCTGCTCTGATTGGCTACTCTATATTGAGCATCATTTAAAAAGCTATCCTGGTTGAAACACTCCTTATAACCTCAGTGTGAATGGGCGGGGCTAAACCGCTATAGACTGAGCAGTTGTTTTTTTGTGACCTCACAAAACACTACATTTAAAACAGACTGGAATGTGACATTTTGAACATGAACACACAACATTAGACTCTAAAAAGTGAGAAATCAGTTTTCCTTGATTTAATCATTTAATCAGAATCAGAAGAGTTAATTGATCCTGGAGGAAATTGCCTATGTTATGATTGCACGGAGACACAGAGACGTGGGCAATAGAAAATATAAAGTCGAAAATAATAGAAAATAGATAGAAAAGTCAAATAATAGAAGAATTACTCGAACACTGGAAAAGTTGTTGCCTCACTGAATGTCTGTTACGCTTGTGTGACCTGAACACACACTCAGGATGGGTCTCAGGTGACAGGACAGGTGAGTGTGGCTGGACTGACGCTGGTCAGTGATGAAACTGGTCCTCCTGAAAGACTCCATTGTGGAAGCAGCTGCTCTCTCTCTGCTGACCCTCCGTCCTCCTTCACACGAGCGGATTCCTCTCAAATTAGCCCAAAGAATTTTAATGGGCCGACTAATGGACTGAGATTAGATACATAGAGGAGGGCACAGAACCAAGAGCACACTTTATACGCGCGCGCGTGTGTGTGTGTGTGTGTGTTAAGGCTCATATTTCACAGACAATAAGAGCATATAAGAGAGTAGATGTAAGGAGATTAAACAACAATGCCTTATTCAATGTGATTTTAGACAGGAGATGAGATTTACTTAATTTTACAGTAATTTTATATGCATTATTTCTTGTAAATTATAAAATAAACAGTTTTTTTTTTACACTTTTAGTCAAAAATGTCCCATTTTTGTCAATTGCTTCTCTCTGAGATGGAAGTGTTTCATGATTTCAATGTAGTATTGTGTTGTTTCTCTCTCAGGTGAGTTTAAGTACCAAAAACAACCTAAAAAAATTTTCATTTTTACCAAAATTCATTTTTTACATGACCATGTACCAACCCTCAAATTTTAACAAGCTATGGTTGCTAAAATTCTAGAAAGTCAGAAAAATATTAGTTTTCTGTTAGTTGTAATCTCACAGAAACAACCCTTGGAAAGACACATTTTTGTTATTTCATTCTTCTGGAAATCAGATGTTTTATTATTTTAATGAAAAACATGACAGTATTGATTGTGTTGAATTAAAAGTGTTAAGATGTGATTGGCCTCGGTATGAGTAACAAACAAATCTCTCTCCTTTGTTATTTACAGGCCCTTCATGCCCTCCAGCTCCTCAGACCTCCCCCCCGACTGTCCTGGGTGCAGGCCAAAGAATGACCCCCGCCCACACTGTGCAGGACGCTGGTGTAGTTTAAGAGAAAGAGGGATGGTGGGGGTGGGCAGAAATGCGATGTCTGATTGACACATACTGTGGTCGGAGCCATCTGGATGAGTTTGAGCGTCCAGGTGTGAGGAGGAGATCAATAGGAAAAACATTCCTGGCCTCTCAGGACCGATAGGAACCCAACTGACCGCTCGGAAACAACGGTCTCCAACCTTCAGCGTAATTTAGGAGGAATCTGTTCATGTTAATGAGGAGTGATTATAAACGACACCAACTAAAACTCTACTTACAACTTACATTATTGTTATTATTATTATTATTATTATTATTATTATTATATTACCGCTCCTCATCCTAATGATGCTTCCATTATTTTGTCTGACGTGTGTGTGGGGTCACCTTCATTTGTTATTTGTATCCATGTTAATTCAATCTTCAGTTCCTATTCTGATAGACGCATCAGGCCCATACTGTAAGTTATTCAGTACTTTAGGACTTTCTTGACTCAGTACTTTACTACCACTAGAACTAGTACTACTTATGTTCAAATTACTAACATCCTTTGTGCTGGGTGTCAATTTGACCAGCAATTCAAACCTCCAGAAAATGGGCGATATTCCCATTGCTACTCAAGTGTATGTGTCAGAGACTTTGTTTCCTTGTTGACTACGTAAGCAGTCTTAGACACCTGAGGACATTATATGTAAAACCTGTCTGGCTGAGCGCTATGTTTTTTTAAAAGCTAATATTAGAATATATACAAACTCAGCCACTGGAGGTGCACAAGCCAGTGTAATGCTAGGTTCCGGTCCCAAGCCCGGGTAAATGGAGGGTTACGTCAGGAAGGGCATCTGGTGTAAAACTATTCCAAGTCAAATATGTGGACAACCAGAAAATTTCCCATCGTGGCCCGGGTGAACAACGACCGCCATCAGTACTGTTAGTCGACAGGGTGCTGGTGGACACTGGGCTCCTGTTGGCCGACGAAGAAGAAGAGGGGGAAGGCGTGTAACCGTCAGACTGAAGAGGGAGGCCTACCGGACATGGCTACCCTGTGGGTCCCCGGAGGCAACTGACAGGAATCGGCAAAACAAGCGGAATGCGACTCTGGCTGTCGCTAAAGTAAAAACTCGGGAGTGGGAGGAGAGTGGGCATGACATGTGCCTTTTGGGTGGCCTTGAAAAGGTTCTAGCAAACCGTCCAGCGGATCAGGAGGAGAAGCAGTGCTCGGTTCCGACTGTTTATGTGAGGGATGGGTTGCTGTTTACCTTGACTGGTAATCTGTCGGTGGATGAAACACTTTGAGGATCTCCTCAATCCTGCAGGGTCTCGGCGATGAGGTGGCTAAACAGCTCCTTGGTGGCTCCAGGGGTTAATGAGATTCGCCCTGAGTGCCTGAAGGCCCTAGATGTTGTTGGACTGTCCTGGCTGACATGCCTGTTCAACATTGCGTGGAGGTCAGGGACTGTGCCTCCAGACTGGGGTGGTGGTCCCCTTGTTCAAAAAAGGGGACCGGAGAGAGTGTGCTCCATCTCTTCCTCACTGGGAACGTCTATGCCAGGATTCAGGAGGAAAAATCTCGTTTTTCTCCTGGTCGCGGAACACTGGACAAGCTCTTCATGCTTGCAAGGGTGCTGGAGGGTGACTGGGTGTTTGCTCAACCGATCTAGATGTGCTTTGTGGACCTGCAGAAGGTTTACGACCGTGTCCCTCATGGTACTCTGTGGGGGGGCTTTGGGAGTGCGGGGTTCGGGGCCCTCTGTTGAGGGCCATTTAGTTCCTGTATGAATGGAGCAGGAGTCTGGCTCGCATTGCCTGCAGTCAGACATGTTCCCAGTGCACGTTGTTCCCAGTCCTGTTCATAATATTTATGGACTAGATAGGTGCAGCCAGGGGGCGGAAGGTGTGGTGGCCTCAGAATCGCGTAGTTGTTTTTAGCTGATGATGTGGTCCAGTCGGCGATCTCCAGCATGCACTGGGACAGTTTGCAGCCGAGTGTGAAACATCTGTGATGAGGATTAGCACATCCAAGTCTGAGGCCATGATACTCTGCTGGAAACGGATCATGGAGGAGTTGCTGCCCCAAGCGGAGGAGTTCAAGCATCTCGAGGTCTCGTTGAGGAGTGAGGGTAGAGGGCATCAGGGACAGACGCAGTGTTGCAGTGCTGTGGTGAAGAGAGAGCTGAGCTCTTGATTTACTAGTCTATCTGTGTCCCCACCCTCACCTATGGTGACGAGCTGCGGGTAGTGACTGAACAAATGAGATCGTGGTTGCAAGTGGCCGAAATGAGTTTCCTCCCTTAGAGATGGGGAGAAGCTTGGACATTCGGGAGGGACTCCGAGTAGAGCCGCTGCTCCTCCACGTCGAAAGGAGCCAGTTGAGGAGGTTCGGGTGCCCCGTGAGGATTCACCTGGACGCCTTAAATCAGGAGCTGCTGATGAAGTTTCATAAATCCAAGCAATGGATTAAGGCATTCATGTGAAATCTGGAACCAAGCTCACAAAAGTTCAACAAAAAAAAATCCTGATATCATTTAATGCGCTCTTGTTTTTTTTGGATTTAGTCTAATATTAATTTGTGAATTTGCTGGCAGAAGGTCCCTCACTGCTCAGATAAAAGACTTTACACAGTTTGCACAGCAGCCTGAGACCTTTGCACAGTACTATAATGCCCCCACAGTGAGAAATATCAACGTTCTGGTGCAAAAGTTTCATGTCATGTGATCAGTGGTTCTCACACTCCTACAAGTGTGATTATGTTTATGGCCCTAAAGTTTTCTGAAGATGATAAAATGACATTTTACAGCATATTACCCTCTAAATCACCCAAAAACAAGCAAAATAAATGTGTGTGAAATTCGTTATATGTCATATAAAGCAGATCCCAAAGAAAACCGAGGTTCAAAATGTGTACTGGATATTGAAAACACAATGTATTTAGATTTATAGATTTACATTTATGTTTAAATAATCTTAGTGTTGTTGCACCATTACACCCAGACAAATTCCTGTTTTCTTTACTTTTTGTAAAAAAAACTTGGCAATAAAATTATTCTACTTTCTGATGTTAATTTTGTGTTTAACCAGTTTGTCCCCATTAAATTAGGAAAAGTCAGTTAATGTGGAGCAAAAAATGTAAAAAGTCAATTATTTGTTTAGACACATTAAACGGCGAATGGGGTCAAACCGACCCCAAACACCCTGGGGCAAGTGTTATCAATATTTCTGACTATATCCCTCCGTCTGTCTTTGTTGTCCTCAGTTGGCCACCTGAGACACAAACGCTCTCCTGTAACGATCCCGACATTTCATGCATTCCTCTCTCTGCAGGGTATTGACTTTCTTTATTGCTAAAACAGTGCCTGAGGCACACAGTGCAACTCCTGTGGATCCCAGTCAAGAACAGCCATCTGTGGCTTCTCTTACTGGTCATTTTTCCTGCAGAGGTGATTGAGGACAGGACACACCAGGGGGAGACACCACACCACTGCAGAGTCTTCACACAGGATCAAACTCCGCAAAAATGTGCACACAGTGTGTACGAGTTATTGCTCATTATTACTGTTTCTTTTTTTTCTTCTTCTTTTTATTATTATTCTTCTTCTTCTTCTCCTTCTTATTGTTATTATTATTATTATTATTATTATTATTATTATTATCAACTCTCATTAATAGGTCGTATTCTGTGCGAAATGTTTTCCCCTGCATGTTAAATTCAGTTAGCAGGCTATATAAATACTAATTAATTAAACATATAAATACAAACCTACACATGTCTACTTCACACACGCAACAGCGAGTGAGCTTCCTTACACGTCCAAAACTTTGACATTGTTTTTGTAAGGCTTAAATTAATCAAATAAAATGAAATAAACAAAGCTTCGCTCTGAGCTCTGACTGTGTTTCTCGGTTTGATTGGCAGGTGCTTCGGCGTGGAGGTCCCGCCCCCTGCTCGGTGAGGGCTGGTTCTCGGGCCGGTCAGTGACGGGTCCAGTCTCTGAGAGGAGCGGGTCAGTGACGGGTCCAGTCTCTAAAAGGAGCGCACGGAGCGGGTCCAGTCTCTGAGAGGAGCGGGTCAGTGACGGGTCCAGTCTCTAAAAGGAGCGCACGGAGCGGGTCCAGTCTCTAAAAGGAGCGCACGGAGCGGGTCCAGTCCCTGAAAGGAGCGCACGGAGTGGGTCCAGTCCCAGAAAGGAGCGCACGGAGTGGGTCCAGTCCCAGAAAGGAGCGCAAGGAGCGGGTCCAGTCTCTGAGAGGAGCGCACGGAGTGGGTCCAGTCCCAGAAAGGAGCGCAAGGAGCGGGTCCAGTCTCTGAGAGGAGCGCAAGGAGCGGGTCCAGTCCCAGAAAGGAGCGCAAGGAGCGGGTCCAGTCTCTGAGAGGAGCGCAAGGAGCGGGTCCAGTCTCTGAGAGGAGCGGTTCAGAGCGGGTCCAGTCTCTAAAAGGAGCGGGTCCAGACTGTGAGAGGAGCGGTTCAGAGCGGGTCCGGTCTCTAAAAGGAGCCGGTTCAGTCTCTGAGAGGAGCGGTTCTGAGCGGGTCCAGTCTCTGAGAGGACCGGAGGTCGGAGCGGTTGGAGCGGACTCTCTCAGCAGTGCGGCCGGGACGGATGGCGCCGGTGGCCGGGATTATTTACTCCGTGGCTTCGCTCCTCCTCGGGGCTTCCAGCGGGATCTCCGCCCCGCGAAGTTACCCGGCAAACGAAGGTAAAGAAGGGGGAAAACCGGGGGAGCGGGAGGGATGAGTTTAGAAGCCGGGCTTGGAGAGCAGAGCTCCGGTCAGTCCGGATCCCAGCAGCGGGGCTTCATGTATATAAACTTTTCTGCACTCTTCTCCTTGTATGTGCTTTATTGTTTGAATGGATTTATATCAGTTTCTTAGACATAAAGCAGCATATTCATACTTATTTTGTGTAGTCATTTTTTACGATGTGGCTTTTAGAGGCATTCAGCTTTTCAGATGTCAGGTTCCATTCAGGTCTTTAGACATCTGGTTCATTGCCATTACAGGGAACAAATTCAGAGCATTTCGCACCAAACTGCTCTGACTTTGCTTATGTCGAAACTGTTTATTTATGCAGAAATTAAGAAAAATCTAAATTCCCATTTAAAAGATTAGTAGCTGTCCCTGGCTCGGCCTGCAGCTCCAAGACCTTTGATGAAACTTTTATGGTGTCCTGGATCGCTCTCAGTAATGTGAATGTAAATTCCTGTCATATGACCTAAATCATCACTGTTTTTATCCCACACTGTTAAATATAAACATCCAAAAAGTACAAACGCATTGAAATCAGTTCTCACTCAGAGTAGTTTCGGAGAAGAGTACCTGGGAGCACCGAAACAAACCTCGCATCTGCAGTAAAGTGACCTAACCGGTGGCAGAAATCCGTTCTTATTTGCACAAATTGCTACATTTGCACAATGATAACTTACATAGTTTACATTGCAGATACTCTCTTCAGGACAGTTTTCTTCTCTCTTTGTAGACTTTAGTCTAGTGTGTTATAACTCTACTGTTATACTGTGTACAACATTGTAGTGTGGCTATGATTATATATTTTTTAATTGTGGCTATAATTACATAAATTTTGTAGTTACTGCAAAACTGTAT
>JBBPCX010067740.1:0-12933 GCA_037974365.1 Hydrocynus forskahlii | reverse complement strand
CAATTACTTTGTTTCTCATCTGTTCCTGAATTTCTTTAGATCGTGGCATGATGTCTTCCTTTTCTGGGATCTTTTAATCTACTTTTTAAGTAGCAGTAAGCAGGCCTGACTAGTAAAATTTTCCAAACAATGTGATTAACCAAAGTTACTTAGTGATTTTGCACATAGGGCCATGTAGGTTTGGATAGTTTTTTCCTTAATAAATAAAATCACTTAAAAACTGAAGAGCTCTTTTCCAAAACGCGATAAACGCCAAATAAAAAAAAAACTGAGTTTGTCATGCCGTTTTGCTGTGCACTGAACCTATTCACTGCTCCATCAACATTTCATGCCAAATCGCTATATTTCCTTGTTTAAGATGTACTGCAAGATGCCGTTTCTATCCAAACCGCAATAAGCACTGTACCTATTTTTTATTTCTTTATTTTTTGTCAAAACGTGATATCTCTCGACCAATCAGAATTCGGTGAGCGTGCGACTTAATCGAGTTTGGCGGTGCTAACGTGACATGGAAGGCACTGATAATACTAGCCTTCATTGCTAGTTGCCCAACACTGGTGTGTATGTGTACGTGAGTGTGTGTGTGTGTGTGTGTGTGTGTGTGTGTGAGTGGGAGGGAGAGGGAGAGAGAGAGAGAGAGAGAGAGAGAGAGAGAGAGAGAGAGACAGAGAGATTGTGTGTGTGTGTGTGTATGAGAGAGAGAGAGAGAGATTGTGTGTATGTGTGTGTGTGTGTGTGTGTGTTTATGAGAGAGAGAGAGAGAGATTGTGTGTATGTGTGTATGTGTGTGTTTATGAGAGAGAAAGAGAGAGAGATTGTGTGTGTGTGTGTGTGTGTTTATGAGAGCGAGAGAGATTGTGTGTGTGTGTGTGTGTGTGTGTGTGTGTTTATGAGAGAGAGAGAGAGAGAGAGAGAGAGATGAATGAATGATGCAGATTCCATCCTCTTCTCTTCACTTTCCCAGGCATCAGTTCACACATAACGCACATACAATCAACTTTTAGGAAATAAATGGATGGATTTATAGCGTTTTGGAAAAGAATGGATGGATTTATAGTGTTTAAAAAAACAACTGAATTTATAATCAACAATACTGCTGTTTGATTTAACAATCATTGTTCAACATGTTCAGACTGAGCCAACAAACCATTTTAACAGGATAAATTATTTTAACAAAATGTGTGGGTCTAGGTAAAAATGTCATTTTCCTGAAAACTATCATAATTGATTTATGCCATTTTGGAAAAGATCTCTTCAACTGCATTTTATGTTTACTTGGGTTATCTTTGTCTAATATTTAAATTAGTTTGTGCTTATAAGTTTACATACCTTAGCAGAATTTATGATTTCTTAACCATTTTTTCAGAGAATATGAATGATAACACAAAAACTTTTTTTTCACTTATGGTTAGTCGTTGGCTGAAGCCATTTAATGTCAAACATCTGTGTTTACTCTTTTTAAATCATAATCACAACACAAACTACCCAAATGACCCTGATCAAAAGTTTACATGCCCTGGTGATTTGGCCTGATAACATGCACACAACTTGACACAAAAAGGTTTGAATGGCTATTAAAGGTAACCATCTTCACTTGTGATCTGTTTGCTTGTAATTAGTGGGCGTGTATAAAAGGTCAATGAGGGAAAAGGTAGTTTAACTCTATAAAACAGGAAAGGGATATAAGAAGATCAAAGGAATTGAGAATGCCAAGCAGCAGTGTTCAAACTAATTAAGAAGTGGAAAATTAGGGGTTCTGTTGAAACCAAACCATCTCAGTCTCCTGACCTCAATATCATTGAGCCACTCTGAGGAGACCTCAAACATGCAGGTCATGCAAGACAAGAATGTACAGGAGCTAGAGTGGAGGCTTTTTGCCAGGAAGAATGGGCAGCTTTACCGTCTGAGAAGATAAACAGCCTCATCCCCAACTACCACACAAGAACTCAAGCTGTCATTGATGTTGAAAGGGGCAATACACGGTATTAATAACTGGGGTATGTAAACTTTTGATCAGGGTCATTTGGGTAGTTTGTGTTGTGATTATGATTTTAAGAGAGTAAACACAGTTGTTTGACAATTCATATTGTCTGAAAATGGTTAAGAAATCATACATTCTGCCAGGCTATGTAAACTTATATATTATTAAACTGTATATACAGTTGTACTCACAAATGATTTCCTTTCATTTGATATTGCCGCAAATATTGCCTTATCAGCTATGTTCGGCAGCTCTATGTGGTTCATTTTCTGTGATGAAAAGTATGAAAAGTTTTCATGCAAACTAGATTTTAAGCATCTAATTTACACTGTTCCAACAAAAATACAGAAAAGGGGGCTGTGAATGATGATAGCACATCTACACATACACACAGTCATGTGTTTTCTGTGTTACTGACAGGCTGGGAAAAAAACAAAACAAACCTATACCAGAATGCCTCACTCTCTGAAAAATCTATAAGTTTACACTGTTTCCTTGATAAACACATTGTTTTAAATGTTTTTTTCTTATGACAGCATAATTGGAACAGTATGCTGTGGTAATATTGTTATTTATTTTTTGTTTTTTACATTTATATTAACATGTCGTCACTTTCTGGCAATTGCCTATCCATATCCATTTCATATTTTAGTCTTAATGGCACATTAAGGAAACCAGACTATTTTAATGGCAAATTCTTGTGTAAAAATGCTCATGTGTTTATTAGAACTTAAGATTTTTATCATGTAAAGCTCTAGTCAGCTCTTTCTAAATTCCACCAGTTTGTGAACTTGAGAGGGGTGAAGTTGCTGGACCTTGTTTACATGAACATTTCTGTGTTTACAAGGTTAAGTCCCAGTCCCACCTGAGCTGCTCAGACCACCTCTCTGCTATGCTAATCCTAGGACCCTGAGCAGCTGCATTTTAACCTGGTTTGGGAATTGTACGGCCTCAGAATGCCCACACTCATCTTCCTCCTGACTGGCAGGAGGTCCTTTACTGCCAGGATAGAAAACAGTTCCTTCCCCAAGGCCATCAGACTCTTGAAACAGAACTGTACTTCCCACACACACAAACAAATCTGCTGAACTGAACTGCTCTTTCTCCTAAGCAAATCACTCCCAATCTGCCACTCCCATATAAACATACTCAAACTGTACCATTCCTTTTATTTCTAAAGTGTTACATTTTTTCCCCATTGTTTTCATAGTAAATTTTGCATAATTTTTAGCATTGTTAATCCCTGCCTTGAATCCTGAGATTTTTGACACATTTAACAACTTGCTACTGTTTCTATTTTTTGTATAGTCTTGTGTTGTTTCATGTTGCACCATAGTCTTGGAGGACATTGGTTTCATTTCACTGTGCACTGTGGAAACAAACAGCTATGAAACACTATTATGGACACATTACTTATAAAATTTTCATTATCATTATTTATTATTTCTATACAACAGTGCTCTCTAAATTAGACAAATAATATTTGTAGTATATCCTTCCTAACATGTTTCTGTAAGTAGATACACTGCATAATGCTTGTTAAATGTGGACACTTTGATGCAAGCTCTTCAAACTTTGAATTATCACTTTCTGAATGATCACTTTTTAATTATTACTATTTAATTAAGTGGTCCAAACAAACCCTCTAGATGTCTGTCCTCCTGTCTTGCAAAATTTGCTCCCAGTCAAAGGTGGATTTCCAACATTAAAGAGATAAATTGTTTTATTGTTGAATTGTATTCTTGAATGTTTTTCTTAATTTATTTTTCTTGAAATTGTTTCATTTGGTTTCATGTAGATGAAAAAGCAAAATTGCTGAATTAAATCACTTTACAGGTGACCTCTTTCTGTATATTTGAACATTTTATTTTATACTATACTGTGACCTAGTACTTTATTCTATTTTTTAATTTTATTCTATTCTATTGTTTTTCTTAATTTTGCTGCTCTTAACTTTGTACTGTCCACTTTCTGACATTACTAAGCAAATTTCCCACTTGTGGGACTAATAAAGGTTTATCTTATCTTATCTTATCTTTCCTACTAGCTCTGCACAACTGATATTTTTCACAACCGCTCATCTTTATCTCTGCTTTATTATACATTAGGCAGTCATACCATTACAGTCACTGACAGCTGAAGTGGATTAACATCGATCATCTTGCATTATTAGGCAGCAAGTGAATAGTCAGTTCTTGAAGTCGATTAGTTGGAAGCAGGAATAAATGGGCAAATGTAAGGATCTGAGTGACTTTCACATTGGCCATATTGTAATGGCTAGACATCTGGCTGCGGAGGAAGTGTGATGCTCTTGACACTTTGGGTCCTGGCATTCATGTGAATGTTACTTTGATGTCGCTTATGTGATAAGACGTTTATGTGATAAGACTCAGAGGACATGCGCTGGATTGGGCCACCTCTCTTCTTGAACAGAGAGACCTGTACTTGGACTCCAGTGAAACCATCCTGGCCACACTAAGATGGGTTTTCAGATGTGGATCCTCACAGAGGACGGCAGTGTGACAATTGCGGCAAGATCTGCAATAGAGTTTTGAATGCTGGCGGCCCAGAGTGAGTGGCCTGACATCTCTCTCATGATTGCATTCTACCATGGACTCAAAGAATCCCTGAAAGATGAGCTGGTAAACGCAGACTGGGGTAACTTGGAGGAGCTCATCACACTGACCAGCGAGATAGACGAATGTCATCAAGCGAGACACATAGAAAGAAAAGGAAGAACCGAGAAACCAGAAAATTGCAGAGATCCACCTCGAAGTCCCCACCATGCATCACCCCAGTTCCCCTCGTTGAATTCTAAGAACATGGAAGAGGAGCCAAAGTAGATCACAACTTAGTCCTCAAGAGAGAGAACGAAGAAGGACTTCGGGACTTTGTCTCTATTGTGGAGGAAAAGGACACTCTAGGATAGAGTGCCCCGAATGCCCTGATCGTCCTGCCCAAAGTGGAAACGATTCAGCTTGCCAGGGGTCATTTGACCATCTACATCCCCCACAGCAGCTCCTTTTTTCTTTGTAGGAAAGAAGAGTGGAGGATTACGCCTGTGTATAGACTAGAAAACTCAATCAGATCACAAATAAAACAAATACCCCTTACCCTTGCTCAACACAGCCTTTGAACATCTGACAGGAGCCACCATATTTACAAAACTCAACCTGCGTAATGCCTATCATCTAGTGCGCATGAGAGAGGTGGATGAGTGGAAGACTGAATTAACCCTCTGAGAGACTTTTTGGACTGTTCCAAAACAATCATCTAAAGCTCAGTGAGTTTTGTCCCAGAAACATGTAACACCACTAGAAACCTTGAATCTTCTAGTTTTCAAATATGTATGATAAATGTATAGAATAAAAAGAAATCTTGAGATTTTCGCGGCCTGTTAATGACACACCCCTCAGCTATTCAGATGGAAAACACCAAGGCAAGCAATAGGCATTATTGGCTCATTGTGTAGCAGGATGGAGGTGAGAACACGCCCATTTCACTGCTATAAACAAATGCACATGCTCTTTTTGCACACAAGAAAACTTTGAGGAACAATTCGCTTTGGAGAGTGAGTCAGATGACGCAAAGTCAGATGTATTCAGTAATGACAGCGATGATGAACAGATGCACTTTGAGCTGCGTCTTGATCCCGTCAAAGATAATTCAGATGAGTAAGCAGCCGAATATCTGTTTTACTAGCTGCTGTTGGTGCTTTTTCGGTTAGCTTATAGAGAGAATGAAGCTAGTAGTCTATCTATATCTAGTCTTTTGCTGGTCAGATGATCATATGGCTAAAATCCATGTCACTCAAAGTTGCGCTCAAAGTTGCGTTTACAGTAGGCTAATCAGCCAACATTAGGCTAATCAGGCTAATCATGCATCAGTGATGGTCGCAGAGCCTTTGTGTACTGCAGGTGGCAGGGAAAGAAAACAAAAACTCCATGAAAGTGCGATGCACATCACGTCTACCTTTGCCTTCATCAAAACAGAAACTGTTATGTTGCTTGGCATCGAACTTGCCAGAAAATGCATTTCACTGTATGTCACTGCATGTGACAAAAACTCTAATTTGAGTATTTGTAAAACATTTAGATGATACCACAAGATTTTAGATTTTTATTTATTATTTTATTTAAGATTTTAATTTAAGCTTTTCTATTTTAGGGCTTCTTTTCTTTACAGTAGCTTGTAGAGTTTTGGGGCCAGGGGCAGGCAGACAATGACAGCCATTGACACATGGCCATTGACAGGGGGAGGGCTTTTGAAAATAGGCTTTTGTCATGTCATGTTTATGTCACATATGGGGTTTGTAGTGGGTGACCAGTAGAGGTCACCCTTGTTTTGGTTTTGTTGGTGTGAGGTTTTGTTTAGTGCTTTTCTTTTGAAATTGCTAATAATAGAGTACCAGCGGTGTTTCATTTGTGTTCTGCATGTTCATTGGGTGTTGGGTTTTGTGCTTGGGGATTTAAGGGTGTTTCTGTTCAGTTTTACCTTGCTGGTTATTTGTTCGATTTAGTTTCCCTTATACGTATTCGAGTCGGGCCACCGAGCCCTTTTGTTTTCTGTATGTTCAATAAAGCTTATTGTGAGATGGAAGCCTGTGCCTGCGCCTGTCTAGTTTAATGAAAAACTAATTTCATTACATTCAATTTACTCTCATATTGTTATTGCTGAGGTTTTCCAGAATATAACAATATGTGTCACTTTTTGCATAGATGTTTTTAGTTAGATGAAATACTTAAAAATGTAAATGTGTCACAAACTGCCTCAAAGTGCCTGACAGGCCTCAAACCTCAGGGGGTTAATCACCCCAGGTGGACATTATGAATATTTAGTAATGCCATTAGGCATTTCAAATTGTCCAGCAGTCTTTCAAGCTTTGGTAAATGACATCCTACGGGACATCCTGGATAGATTTGTATTTGTTTATCAACAGCTCTTAGATAATCAGCTTTATGCCAAACCAGAAAAGAGTGAATTCCACACTAGACAGACCACCTTCCTGGGTTTTCAAATAACCCCTCATGGCGTTGCCATGGACCCTAACAAGTTAAAGGCCGTTTTGGAATGGCCAACACCCACTTCCATCAAACAGTTGGAAAGATTTCTCAGCTTTGCTCATTTTAACCACCGTTTCATCCGAAATTACAGTTCCCTCGCTGCACCTCTGACTTAGAAGAATGGAGGCACTGGTTGGAGGGGGGCCAATATCTGTACATCCAGGAGGCCTGCCAACTTAACGCACGACAAGCTTGATGAGCCCTACACCCATGGCAGTTCCTCCCCGATCAAGCATGAGGAGATGCTATCCCTGAAACTGTCATTCCCCGGTCATGTGTCATGGACCCAGGGCACTGGACTCTGTAGAATGAACTGCAGATGGCCCAACAAACCGAACCTCTTCCCCATGATGGCGTTAAACATGTACTGGGTGACCTTTGACCCCAAGTCTAGTGGGCACATGATGCCAACCTTGCAAGGCATTCTGGTCATATTCGTACCCTAGAAAACCTGAAGACATTCTTGGTGGCCCACAATCCAAACTGATGTGTCAGAGTATGTAGCCACTTGTAGTGTATGCGCCGCTATCAAAAATGACCATCAGCAGCCCCAGGGCCTCCTTTTAACTCTACCGAATCCACATTGACCCTGGTCTCATGTAACACTGGATTTTGTATCTGGACTACCTCACTTGGAAGGCAATTCTGTGGTATTGGTGATAATATATCGGTTAATGAAGACTGCCCGATTCATTCCACTACCCAAACTCCCCATGGCCCCCCAAACTGCTGACGTGGTATTAAGAGAAGTGGTCCGACAGCACAGACCCCCCATGGACATTCTGTCGATCGAGGTCCCCAGTTCATTGTCCGCTTCTGGTGCCACTTTTGGAAGCAGCTGAGTGTGTCGGACAGTTTTTCAGGGTATCATCCACAGTCCAATGGCCAAACCGACCGGATCAACCAAGAACTCAAGAAATATCTGCACTGCTACTGTTCAGCCAATCCAACCACCTGGGCTCATCACCTGCGCTGGTCCAAGCTAGCCCACAACCATTTAACCACATCCGCCACGGGGATGTCCCCATTTAAAGCATTTACCCACCTGGTTCCCTACTGAAGAATTTGAAGGTCCGGTTCCAGCAGTAAATACAGCTGTATGTCGTCTTCATTAGGTGGGGGCCCGGGCTTGACGGACCTTTTTGGTGACCTCGGACTGGACCAAACACCAAGCAGACAGATAGCCTTGGGCAACCTTGATCTACCACCTGGAGGACTTGGTATGGGTGTCCACAAGGGGTCACCCTATCAATCCTGAAAATTGCAAATTAGAACCTCGTTTCAATGGCCCATTTAGGGTGGTTTGGGCGGGTCAATCCAGTCGCCTGGACCCCATTCCTTGAGAGTCAGCCCCATGTTTCATGTCTCGGTGCTACATAAAGCCCACAAATCCCCACTCTTTCCCCCACCTACATGATCCGTTGTCTTCTGGACGTACGCCAACATGGCTGAGGCATGGAATTTCTGGTTGATTGGGAGGGATATGGACGCAAGGATAGGTCCTGGGTCCCACGTCGGGACATCCTGGATCCTTTTATGACTCCCGACCTGATGTGGGGGGCGGGGGGGACTGTCATGGATCCAACTCCCACCACGGTCACACCCCCAACACACGACCACGAACAACCAACAGATTGCATTCTCTGGCATTCTAGCCCCACCCCTCGGCCACGCCACCCTGCCGCACCGTTTTTCTTGGAGCATTCTCTGGTACTGTGGACCAAACCTTTAATACTGTTCCTCTTCATTACGTTCATCTATCTGCAATTGCGCACTACCTCACCTTGTGACACATTCCCTAAATGGTAGTGACCTCTTTCGGTAGAATAATGTGCTCTGGCACACTTCAAAAACTTATCAGGAATGGTTTGAGGAACATGACAAAGAGTTAGAATTGTTGACTTGGACTCCAAATTCCTTAAATATGTCTAATCAAACATCTGTGGAATGTAGTGGACAAACCAGTCAGATCCATGGAGGCCCCACCTTACAACTAACAAGACTTGTATCTGCTACCAAGTTTTTGATGCTCAGAGGTCTTGTGGAGTCCCTGCCTCGAAGGCTCAGAGCTGGATCACAATATTAAGCATATGGTTTTAATATAATGGTTAATCATTGTGCATATTCATACTTTTTTTGTACATATTCATAATAATAATTCTATTACAGGATTTATCAACAGTTGTATGCTATGCCACAATATTAAAACACTGGCAATGGCAATTGTTTTTTTTTATGACATTATGTTTACTGATGTGCAGTGTTAGCAAAACTATCACTCTTGATGACTACATGGCCATCTGCTCAGTTTGCAACATCTGTTTTTCAGACTGCTGTTGGTTTCTTTCCTTGCCATTTTGCAGCATAAATGTTCACTGTAAAAATGTGTTGGTTTAACTTTATGAAGCAAGTAAATTGGCTGCATTAATGCCTTGAGGTCATTGAACATTTAATATTAAGTGAACAGAACCCTCACCTATGTCTACATTTTGTTTATGACTTTTTACTTGTTCAGTTAAATAAAATTAAAACAAAACAAGACAAAATAAAGGCAGCTGGGTTACTTATGTTTTCATATTAAAACACCACATCATTTTGTAAAGTATATTACTTTGTGTTAGGCTGCATAGACAGCTTTAATGTATTTAGTAAACCTTTAGGTCATATCTTGCCTCTAATTGACCTGAGTTCAATTTTAATCGCCTTTCAGACACATTCCTCACACTATCTCTCCACATTACTGAAGAATGCTATTGACCTTTTGATTATGTTTTCCTAAGCCTGACCGCTTGTGAACATGGAATTACAGACGAAGTGGGGAACATCAGCACTGCCCCCCTGTGTGGGGCCTCCCAGCTATAAAATCAATGTCTCTCCAAATGTCAGTCATTAATGTTTCAGAATTCAGTTGGGAAGGTATGGTCATCTGTATCAATGCTTTCTGTAAACAAACAAACTTACTTTAAAATGCTGGGTTGTTTTGTTAACTTTTTTCTTGAGTTTGTTGTATGTAGGTTTTTGTAGCCACGTTTGTGTATAATGAATTGTTAACAAAATGTATAATAAGTAGAGTTCTTAACACTAAAAAGTCCTGCCCTTTCTGAAAAACTGTGGCTCAAAAATAATATTTATAGGTATTGTGTAAATTATTCTGCATACACAATAAAAGTATATTTATTTTGTATAGGATTGTGTATGTCCCCCTCATGCCTCCAAAACAGCTCTGACCCATTGAGTCATAGATTCTACAAGATCTCTGAATGTGGTCTTATCATTCATATACTGTTGCCATGGAGGGGTCTGCTACAATGTTTTTTTTACAATGTCTGCTACAATACTGCTATAAAGTATAATATATTTTAATTGCAATGTATTGCCATGTTTACAGAGCTTTATTAATGCAGTATATTGTATTAAACTCATCCATAGTTTGTTGTTCCTCAAGCTTTCCAAAACAACTTATATATGTTACATGCCATGTCTACCAATCGCAAAAGATTTAAGAATCAAACCATAATAATAATTACTTTCATTTTTCCTTTATTTATGAATTCAGAATTTGATACATTTGCTACTGCTGTTCAAAGGCCAATAAATAATTGTAATTTCTGCAAAAGTCAAATATATTAGTAACATTCCACCTGTTGACCCTCAAAAACTCTACATGTACTTTGGAAGCACTATCCTGCTGCAACCATCCACATTTGCTTGGACCTGAGCACCTTGACCCGAGATGCTTCTAAAACAGACAAGCAATCCATTTCCACACATGTGATTCACCTATGGCTTAATATTAACAACCAGAATTTGTGTTATGTATCCTTGTTTTTAATATATCTAAATCAGAAACCACGTAAAAAAATTGTGTTCAAAAAGTTCTATAGCTTTCCATCAGCTGTTCATTTAAATCAGGAGGGATCAGAACACAGGTCAAGACATGTAGAACAATGTATTGCTGTATCTATGAACCCTTTCAACACAGTATAGATATTATCCCATATGAACTCCATTATTCATATAACTTCTTTCATACATTATACAAAATAATAACACTTTGCTATCTGTGCTACACAGTCGATTAAGCTACTAGAGAATTTTTTTTCCAGGTTCCTTAACTCACTCCTTCACTTCACAGATTTATTTAAATGGTAACCTAATATTTTTGTATCTTTTTTTGATAATAGCAGATAACCCCCACACCCCTCATACATCCTCTTCTCCCTGTTCCCCTCCGAAAAGGTTCCTCCCCTGCTCAAACAAGAAACAATTTCTCCCCTCAGTCTATCAGGCCTCAGTCAGAACTGAAACATCAACTGTACCCCAACACACACAAGCACACCCTTGACCTGAACTTCTTCCTTTTTCTAACACAATGAATATACAAACTGAACTGCTGTCTTGGTTTCCTATAATGGAATATTCATGTCTGCTGTGTGTGTAATGGAGTTTGCTTTCTCTGGTTCTTATTAAACTCTGTCACTAGGATGGACTTCAACCTGTGACCTCTCCATTAGCCTTCCTGCACCCAGCCTGGTGATTAGAGGAACATTAGGAAATTAAAGGCAAATTGCATTATGAGAGAAGCAGATGGAGTAGCTGTAGTGACTGCAGAATGTAAGACATGCAGACTGCTGACACAGTATGCCATTCCCTGAAACCAGCAGCTGCTGCTTTTTGATGCTAAATACTACCCATGGCCATTACGCAGTGGAACATTGTGTCTATGTGTGTGTTTGACAACGAGGATATGTCAGTTGAATATCTGTTTATTAGAGATTTTATATTTGACCATACTGAATGACACTGTACATAATGCATTAATCCCTTGTTGTACATAAAAATACAACAGATGTGATGAAAAACATTTTAACTTTTTATTGTACTGAAAATAAAACAAATAAAATGTTGAAATTGAGAAATGTTGTTTTCTGAAAAATACATGCTCATTTTGAATATGAAGGGTAACAAAGGACTGGGAAAGTGTAATGCTACAAAACACTTGGTCAAACATCTCACAACTCATTACGTTAATGAACAACAGCTCAGTAACATGATTGTGTACAAAGAAATCATCCCAGAAAGGGAATGCGCTCAGAAGTATAGATGAGGTGGGGTTCACCACTCTGTGAAACACTATGTGGACAAATAGCATAGCATTTTTCAACTTCAAATTACAAAGAATTCATCATTAAAACACTAAAAGATCATTAAAAGATTCAGAGAGAAATCTGTACTCAAAGTAAAAAAAACTGACTAATAATTGTTGGCAAAAACTCCAGCAAATTCATGTAAACCACAAATATCATCCACATTTCTGTAGCTTTTTCGTGGCAGTATATAATTCATGCATTTTAGTGCTAAATTATTAAGAAAAGTATTATTTACAAATTTTGTAACAAATATTAAAGTAAATTCAACTACATTTCCATATAAAATATAACTGTATAAATGTTGTTGTACTGTTGTGAGAGCGGTTAAATGAAGATGGTTAAATATGCTGTGCTCAGAGCGGGGGCGGACTGGGACTAAAACACAGCCTGGACTTTGTTCACCAGCTGCACAGAGGTCTGCGGGTCACTACAATACAGGACTCCTCCTGAAGCCCCTGAATAAGTGTCAAGGGCGAGAGGGGGAAAGGGAGGACGCCCACAGCAGAATTAGTACCGGCAGGGAGTTTTAATACACAGAAACAGGTAACACAGAACAGAAATCAAGACTACACCCCGGCTCAACAAAACAAGCCACGCGACGGGACACTCCGGACCCGTGCTCCCAAACGAACAAAATAATGAAACAGAAGACGCTGGCTGGAGCTCACCGGGCCAGGAACGAGGGAACAGGCTGGGGTGCAGGACGTGCTACCCCTCACGGGAAAACGGGGGGAACACG
>JBBPCX010067739.1:0-12934 GCA_037974365.1 Hydrocynus forskahlii | reverse complement strand
CCTCATAAAGCAGAATGAGGAGCTTGTGTAGGAGTTTAACAGACACTGGCGTGGAATGGTTGTCGTACTCATAGAGATGCTGATTTAATATATATATATATATATACACATACACACACACAGAATTGTGCAAGACTTTGTTTTGTTTGTAAAAAAGCAGGTGGCAAGGAGAATGTTATGTAATATTAGTGTAAAAATAAAAAAAACACAAAGTCGAACCTCTGTAATTGTGTGTGTGTTCGAATACAATAAACTTTGTGAAGCAGGGATAATTTTAAAGCAGCGCTGCTGAAGCAAGGGCTCAATCCTTCCTGTCATGCGTGCAAAACTAGCAAATTATGAAACTGATCTGCACTCTCTGCCTGGTCTGGACAGCCACGCTAATAGCCCGCCACGTACAATGGCAGGCCAGTCGACACAGCAACCAAGAGTGAAAGAGAGAGCGAGAGAGAGAGAGAGAGAGAGAGAGAGAGAGAGAGAGAGAGAAAGGCCTAACTGGGTTTGCACTGGATTTTCTTTTGCGTTGCTTTATTTAGGACCTTGCCGCTCTCTTCTGCGCCCTGACCTTCAGAAGTCATGCCTCAGCACTCTCGCTCTCAGGATAATTAAATGCCCAAGCCGGTCTCAACCCAATCAGCGGAGACCACGATCAATGGACGATTTTCAAAACAAACTAATTCACTAATGGCCTGAGTTATTGTTCCAATTTTACCTGGGCAGTGAATTATTGTCCTCCAGTGCAGGCAGAGAGGAGAACACAGCGAGGAGGAGGTTCGCTGGAGAAAGTCAATCACGAGGCTGCAGAGAGCAGAGGTGGGAGGTAACTAGTTACATTTACTCAGACAGACGTTCTTAAATACAGTTTTGGTGGATTTGTAGTTCTCTCTTCCCTGAATATTTAACAATATACAGAATCTCGGTACATATACAGTATATAGCACTGGCTCAGAGAATCACCAAATGAAAGGAGCATTTTCAGATTCAAGTTTACAGGTACAGTCACAAATCAGTATAATTTAAAAATAAAGTTGGTAAAAATAAACTATTTATGGTCAGTAGAACTACAGTGCTGTGTAACAGTCTTACTCCAAAGATCCAGACTTTCTTGTATTTTAATGTTGTCTTGAGGAATAGTTCTCTAGGCTACCTGAAGGACTTTCAAAGACTCTCACCTTCAGTCCTGTCCCTGAACCTGACCAGTTTGGGATGTTTTTTGTTTGTTAGGCAAAGCAGTGACCTATGTACGAATCATTCAAGCAGAACAAAGCACAACAAACCTAAGGCCTGAACCAGTAAAAAAATAGGTGCAGATGATTCCAGATGATCAGGCGGTGATCAGTATACTGGTGGTGCTGAATGCTGAGTGGATGGAACTCCAAATATCTTTAGGCACTTTGCAGTCACATTAAAACATTTGTTTATTTAATCTACACCGTATGACAAAGATAAGACCGTTTGACAGGCATTAAAGCGTATTTTTGCATCAACAAGGTGAATCTAAGCAAAATACCAAAAAATGAGGGGTGGCTCAAGACCTTTGCACAGTACACATTACCTGCAATGAGCCACCGTATGTAAAAAAAAGTGCGGCTGGGTCTTCTTGTGGGGCACTCCTGTCGCAAAGCCAAGTAATTAACGCAGCCCAAGTGACAGTACAGACTAACAGCCTGGCTGGTCAAGGTGTTTGGGAGCGTGATCCAGATAAATGAGGAATGCCAGGTTAGCAGGGAATCATATTAAACAGAAGATAATTCATGCCTAATCAACCCCCAGCCCCACACACGCATCCCATTCTGTCCCGTCTCTGGCAATCATTTTTGCATTGTCGTTTTTATTATTGATGTTAATCCCTAGCGATTTTGGTGATGATTATTAATGCCTCGTATTGTTATTAATCTATTCAAATGAAGATTTCACTCATTTACTTTGCGCGAACTCCTGGGCAAATTATCCCGGGTTTGATGGATGGTTGCACCGGCGCCGTCCATAATTGTTTTGTTTTTGGTCCCCGCTTTCATCAGGCAAATGGAATTTCCATCGGAGGCGAATGACTGACAGAGCACAGATGTGAGTGAACCCCCCAACCCTGCCCCAGCCCACTCTCCCTTAATTCCCGGTTTTTGAATGCGCCGAGCCTCTGCAGAGCAGTGCTGTAAAACAGATATGCTAATAGATCGTTCGTTCGTCAGCAGAAACTGGTTGGACAGTCCACTTAAGATTCCGTCCACTCTCCCTCAGGAAGGAATCCACTGATTTCTCAAAAAAAAAAAGAAAAGAAAAACGCTTCTTATTACTGCAGTGACTCAGGTAGGGCTGCGAATCAGCCTGCAATATTAGTCGGAACTCAGCGAAATCCGTGTAGCCATGTTTGGTTTGTTGATTACATTTCATTCCTCATGAATTTTGGCCTTCGTTCATCGCTGCTTTAGTTTTTCTTTTCTCAACTTCTTCCTCTTTCCCTTAAGAAGAAGTTCAGCTTTAAAAAAAAAACAAAAAAAAAACTTTTTATCTACATTTTTTTGCTACTTTTAATACAACATCTTCACACATTTCGGTATGCCAGACATCCACTTCCATGGCTGCACTTATGCTAGACTGTTTTCCATTATATTAAACGGGTTTGTTTCAAAGATGCTTCTCAGGTGCCCAAGACTATTACACAGTGCTGTAGATCTACTGCTATTATTTTCCTGCTTAGTTCCATTGATATTCCAAAAACATTTTCATTGTTACATTGCATGCATTTACACGGTATCGCTAAACCCATTACCATGGTTACGTGAGATCCAAAACGTTTCTTGGAACTTTTCCCTCTAGCTGGCCGGAGTTGGTAGAACTTGGTGTTAAAGTCCAGGCAAGCATAGACGTATATTTTAAGACACTTTCCAGCTCCTAAATGTCATTATTTTGGAGATATGAGGTTTTGTCTTGACAGTGATGTAATTATACTGAAGGCAACTGTCATATCTAGAACCATGACAACCCAACGAATAAATGAAATGTCTAATTGGCTCCCAGCATGGCTAAATGATTGTTATCTATGACGAAGAACCGGCTAGATAGGGTTCTTCAGAAAATGTTTTGAAAAGTGAGCTCCAAATGGAGTTAAAGTGAAATAACATTTCCCTCTAGCAGGCTGAGGTGGAGAGAACTTGGCGTGAAAGTCCAGGCCAGCATGAAAGAAATGCATTATGCATTGTGTGTTATGTTTATCCAGAGGAAATGTTTGAGATGTTGTTTGAAAGCACTGACTGATGAATAAAGTGGTGCTGGGTGCTTAAAAGAAAAAACATTTCTGCCACTTTTGGACTGAAAGAAAACATGAAAAATAAATTCTTCACGACTCTGAAAACTTTATGACTCCAAGATGCACCTCTCCTGACTCAGCTAATTAAAGTCTTAGATAACAAAAACAGCCATTTGGTGATTAAGCTGAATTAGGCTTTCTGTTTGTTATTTAGGGCTCACACCCACACTGGTCCATTTGCTGCATAGCCTTAATAATGAGGCGGATGATGAATAATTACTATTGTGAGAGGAAGAAATACAAAAAGAGATTCCTGTTAAAAGCACCGGATGACAAGTAAGAAGTGCAGCGCCATTCTGTCCCTTCAAAACTGAAGACTCTTGCATAAGATCTAGTTTCAGCCCCGCCCACGCCATCAAAATGAAATAAATGACATCACTGATATCAGTAGGATGCACGTATTTCTATGGCTACATAAATTTCTATAAATACATTTTACACATTTCTGTGGTTACCAGGAGCATTTCTTGGCATAGGCAACATATGTGATTCTCTAGGGCAGCCTAAATACCCGACAAAACTTTAATTCCTCCTCCCGAATCTGCCAGAATCACCAGATACGCCACTGATGGTCTTCTACACCACTGTGCTCACCAACCCTCCAGCTAAAGATCTACCTTCCTGCAAAGCTTGGTTCTAAAATATAGCCTTCTTCATTCCAATCCAGTCGATCAGGGGCTTCTGAAGAAGGCTTTCAGGAGCAAGGTTGGTGAGCACTATGCCCATTTCCATGCTTACTCCAATTTTCCATTATTTCAGGATTGAGATTATTAATTTAGTGGCTGTTTGGTCCCTTTATTTTAGTGTTCAAGACATTTGGTTACTACAAGACTGTGCAAAAAACTCTTTAAAGTCATTTATCTGAGCGGTATAGAACTTTCTGCAAGTTGTTTGCTTGCATTTATCATTAGAATAAATGCAAGCAAGCGAGATAGCATTGAATAATATGATTGGTTTTGCTTGTTTTTGAGCTGGTAAGGACAACACCGGTTCAGTACCAGATTTCTCCTCAGCGTCTCCAGTCTTTGCATAGATTTGCAAAATTCCATCAGCAGCTCCTGACTAATTTTAATGAAGTATTGACTGAGCTGAACCAGGTATTTGAGGTATTTGATGAGATCTACAATGTAGTACTGGGCTTTCATGATGAGCAACCACATAGACTTACATAAAATCAATATTTACTGTAGTAAATACTGGTGGCAGTTGGTGGCCTAGTTGTTCGGTAGTTTCCCCTGTAATCAGGAGGTTGTGGGTTCGAATCCCAACACTGCTGTCATCACTGAGGTACCCTTGAGCAGGTACTGTCCCCACACACTGTTCCCCAGATGCCCCTCGTTGGCGGCAGCCCACGGCTTCACTTGGTGAATGGGTTAAATGCAGAGAAAGAATTTCACAGTGTTCGCGCTGTGTGACCATATGGGGCCACTTTATTAATATTATTTATATACGTTCTAAAATATGCTTTTATTAGCATATACTGCTCAGCTAAACTGGTTTCACATGTAATTTTCTCAGACTTTGGCACAGTACTCTACATCTACTGTCATGGCTACTTCACACTTATTTCCATTTATACATTACACCAGTTTCCACTGTTATATTTCATGCATTTATGTGGTAACACTAAACCCATTACCATGGTTATGCTACACCCAAAACATTAATTGGATCAGGGTATGAATAAGTCAGCTAAAGAGCTTGTGGAGATGACCACAGGCAAAATATAAAGCACCAAAGGTGTTATGGGACAGTGGTGCTTCACATCAGTCACACCGTTCGTCCTTGTTAGCCGCTTTTGCTAAACTTTAGCAGTTTGCTCTCCTAAATCCTGCACCTACCACACTCCCACACACAGACCCTTTGAGCTGCAGACCCTGATCTATCTCAGCTCCCTCTCTGGTGTACAGAGCTCACTTCTAGCGGATAGGCAGCTTCCATCGATGTCCTGCAGCCTCCATTGGCTAACGCTAGCGTGAGATGATGTGGGATGAAAGGCCTAGACGGCGATACACTCCGTCTTCCTTTGGCTTTGGCACATGACACACACACCCAGAGGAGTGCGGACATGGACTAGGAGTCCACAGTGAAGATGTAAATGACACAGTTCCAGCTGTGCCCCGCTCTTCACATGTGTAAATGTCAGAGGGTGTTATCCAGACCAGAAGGCCCCACCAATGAGCATGAGTCACAGCAGGGCCACAGCGGGGGAAGCTTTCATTGCTGTGTTGTGTTCCCTCTTTAGCTCATTCAATATTGACTACATAACGCGTGCTACGCTCCGAAATAAATCCGAAACCAGGCTCTTAAAGGGCCTTGCTTATTCTGCATTTTTTCATACTAAGTCCATGTTCACAATGTTATGAATTGTAGATGGTGACAGACCTAAATTCTTTGCTACACTACATGAACAAAAGTATTGGGAGACACCTGTTTTCAAGGTTTGGGTTAGGCCCCTTACTTCCAGTCAAGGGCAATCTGAATGCTTCAGCAGACCAAGACATTTTGGACAACGCCATGCTTATAACTTTGTGGACACAGTTTGGGGAAGAACCTTTTCTATTCCAGCAGGGCTGTGTCTCAGTGCACAAAGCGAGCAAAAAAAGACCTGGCTGGAGGAGTTCAGTGTGGAAGAACTTGACTGGCCCACACAGAGCCCTGACCTCAACCCCATCCAACTCCTTTGGGATGAATTGGAACGGAAATCGCAAGCCAGGCCTTCTCATCCAACATCAGTGCCTGACCTCATAAATGCTCTATAGAATGAATGGGCAAATTTCTAAATTGGGTTATGTTTGCCAAAAATAAGTTTGACAGTGAAAACCCTGTACTTTGTCCTTCTGTCTGTTAAATAAAGGTTAAAGTGAATGATCAAATTACAGATAAAAATTTTTATTGCATTTTTTGAAAGTGTCTCAACAATTTTGGAAATGACGTTTGTATTCTATTTATTCCTCTGCTTGAGACCCACTTATATGTTCATTTTTACATGATTCACTTTTCAATTATTATTTTATAACATCTGACTGATTTCATTACTGTGTTTATAAGATATATGTAAATGACCTGTAATTTTGCCTCATTCAGCCTTGGTTGAAACACTCAGCATGAGTGGGAGGGGCTTAAGATCACAAGGCTGAGTAGATGTGCATGCTAATGAGCTTCCATGACATCACAAAAACAGGCTGGTCATTTTCTATGCATCTGATATTCTTTTGCTCATTGGGTAGCTGCGTTTTAATGGACTATTGCCCTTCAGATGGAACAAATGGTTCTTGGCTTAGCTGTATGGTTCTAATGCAAATGTAATTGTAATTGATGCATTTCCATTATAATTCTTTGAAATATCTTTAAACTAGAGGTCATGTATCTTGGGCTGGAGTGGCTGCAGGTTTATAGCCAAGTCTATGGCTATGCATCTAAAGAACCATGCGTGAAGAAGAGATTTGAAGATCTTTCCACAAAATACGATGATTGTACAATAATTAAAGAGTTCTTCCTAGAACCCATATTACATATGGAGGCTCTTTGAACTTTTAAGACTTTCTTCTTACTGGCACATCTCAAACCATCCAATAAAAAGTCCTTTAGTGCAGTTAATTACTTCCAGATACAGATTTTTGTTCCAGCCCAATTTGCAACCAAGCTCTGGTGGTCTTTAGGGAACAGTTTGAGAAACAGTGCTTTAGAGCAGAGGTCCCCAACCACCAGGCCGGGTACCGTTCCGTGAGTCATTCGGTACTGGGCCGCACAGAAAGACAGAATAGAAATATTTCATTGATTATCAGAGTCTGAAAGATATTTTAGTTTGATAAAAACGCTTGTCTCGGTCATGTATTATGGTACATCAAAAATTAGCTCACAAGCTAGTTGTATCTATACTGATCCGTGATAATATTTTTTTATATGACACTGGTCTGTGGCACAAAAAAGGTTGGGGGCCGCTGTTTTCGAGAACCCTCTATGGCATCAAAACAAGGAGGCATTTTTAGAAAAGGGGAGGGGAGGAGGTGTGGCCAAGCTTTTAACATTAAATTAGGGTTCACAGGAGGCCTAAATTGGTTGCATCTTAACAAGCAAAATGTAACGCATGCTAATTTTCCACTCCTGCGCTGTTGGTAATCCATCTAATTACCTGTGGAATGAAATTGACGTTTCGCGCCTCCTGGTACCTCAGACTGAGTCATATTTCTCCTAATTTCATGAACGCAGAAGGGGAAAAAAATATAAAAGAGAAAAAAAAGAGAAAAAATGGTTTCTCCTGTCAGAAAAATGCAAGGTGCCTCGGCTCCATCGCTAGGCAGCTGCGCTCTAATCAGAAGGCTCAAATTGAACTGTGGGGGCACAGTTTATCACGGCAAATATGGGCTGGAAATTGCCCTGGTTATCGTCCCCCTCCCAGATGGATGACTCCCTCAACTCCATTTCTGAATAAAACGCCACTGTTCTGCCTGAAACGAACATCGCTTGCTCTGTTCTCACCGAAACAAGCTGGAGTTTCATGACCGCCAGTCTACAGCGCTGCCTGTCTGTCATTATTACGAGGTAAACCCCCTCCACGTCTCTAGGGGGCTTCTTAATTTTGAGCGTCGTTTTGTTCTGTCAAAGGGACATTCTAGTCAAAGGGGAAAATGTCCTATGTGTATCTTGAAGATGGGGGTAAATATGGAGACCGTGAGTGTTTATGGTGAGAATTTGGGGGCGGGGCTTTCACTAACAGGCTGATTTATTCCTCTTGTTCGATGAACGGATGGATTTGCTAGCTTTTAGATTTGCGGTCAATGTTGGGATTTGTTGAGTGCTAGAGGAATTCCCAATAGTTATGTGACGTATTGGAGTAGTGCATGCTGGGTAATGTAGTGAAAACTGAGTTGAGAGTGTTATAATATGGCTGAGGGGTCGCAATCCTGCCTTATGGAATATTTCATACCATTAATAACATTAAACGTTAGCTTTTGGCCAGAATTGCATAAGAAAACCTGTCTATACGGAACAGCAAGTTTATGTTATTATTTGTTCCAAGTAATTTGGGATCATTTCTATTTATTTATCCATTAATTTGGAAACGCTGACACAGTGTAAAGGGAAGCTGGTGATTTCAAATGATGAAAAATATTTATATCTCAGGGGTGCCAAACTCTGACCTCAACAATTCAATTGGATTATGAATCGGTTCACTGCATTGCAAAAATGTGGCCAAAATTCAAATTCACCTAAATACATGCATGTTACACAATCAATAAAAACAACACACCAAGCTTCTTGCTTAGTTTCGGATTACTATGCTTCTGAATTTTATATTAGTCATAATATAATTTATAAGAAATGTGAAGAGCATTGAAAGGTCAGAGACCCCAACAACACTTTTGCTCCATCCCAGTTCCCAACAAACTAGGATAAATCTGGGGGTCTTTGAGAAATGGCCTGAGGGAAATTTCCATTTTTATCTCTCCAATCATTTTTTTTAAAAAAGGTCTGGAAATGGGGGTTCACAAGATGCCTAAATTGGTCACAGCTTTTAAATCAGTGCTGTGGACATCCCAACCTTTCATGAACATCTTATGATTTCAGTTCAGTATTGCCTTGTTTGTGTTATGTTTACGACTCCACGTTTTCTAGCCATCCCTGTTGTGCTCTACCTTCTTGGATTTGCTGTTTCAGATCTGATAACATTTCTCCTTTGGTTGCCTCAGTGGGACACTTGGTTCTTTGGGTTCTTTGTATTGTTTTTGAACATTAGAGCGCTTAAAGCTGTCCTACTAACACTTCAGTTCCCCTTGTGCTACACTGATGTAATCAGCGCTTCACCCATGCATCATAATGTCGACCTAAAAATAAATAAAAGCAAAGCGCCGGGTCAGCGCTTTTTCTCGCTCGGGCGACTTTCTCGCACCTCGTCAGCCCTGACCTATTGCTGTGAAGTTTCCAGAGACAGCGAGTGTTTGTTGTTTAGCTCCTATTTCTTAACACCCCGCCCCAACACCTGCCTCCCTCCCTCCCTAACACGCTGCCGAGGTTGGCGGAGGATGTGGAGCAGCTGCAGGCTCCTCTGGAGACGGGACCTCTGGCACCTTAAGGAGTGGAGTTTCCGTCCCGTTGCTGCCGCGCTTTATTATCGTCCCCGCGCTGGGCTGCTCCTCTCCTGAAAATTTACTGACCTCATTTCCCTCCCGGCGTTCTGTTTATCCTCCATTTCACATTTCAGCCCGGCTCTGAGGGACGAAAGCCTCTCTGTGTGGCTTCTTGCTCTTATAACAGAAACATAGAAGCTGGACTGTCGGTTTGAGGTCCAAAACTAACCCTATGTCTAATGTAGTCGACTAGCAAAAGTGTATTTAGGTGCGTACTGACCTTATAAGACCAACTGCCATAAAAAGGGTCAAAAGCACAAGTATAGAAGTCTGTATGTGTACATATTCCTGAAGCGGGTGCTCAGGGCTTTCCCTCTAATAATTTCTGAGAACTTAGATTGACTTCATTTCTGTTCGACAGAAATTACACTTGAAGTCCAGTACTGTTTTTCTTTAATTGTAAAATGTTGAGGTAAAAAAAAAAAAAAAACAATGCTCATCGTAAACAATGAAATTCTTAAAATGCCTAAAAGATCAGATGTTTCTTTTCTGTGGTATATATGGAGCAAGCTCTTCCACTGGTCAGACCTTATCAGATTTATCAGGCCTACCATATCAGATTTACCACCGATATCATTAGGAAGAGGAATCAATAAATCTGGTTCTGATCTACAGAGTGGGGGCGGGGCAGTTTGGAGGGAGAGAGGGTGACTCTAGGCCCTTTGGAAGTTCTAGGAATATCTCTGACTTCGAATGGAAATGGTCTAACCAGTTGGTGTGTGTCTGATGGTGTAACCAGATGGTGTATGTGTCAAGTGGTGAACTGCAGCAGCTCTATGCCAGGACTCTTTGAATATGTCACTGTACAAATGCAACACTCCAGCTCACATGTCCTTTCTTATGTCGGTTACAAGCAGGTAAACCATGAAATGTCTTTTACAAGCTTTAGATGCTGTGGTTTAACCAAAACATATCCATGTCAATATTGTTAGCTTAGAGCTAGCACTATAATAAAATGAAGGCCTAGCCCCAACAGTACACATCTGTGATGTACCTTTATACCACTATACCCCTGTTATCCCATAGGGGCAATAGAATTATCATTCATGTGTATTTTTCCCCTTGTTTCTTGACCCTGTTTTTTATGTATATGTTTTTGTGTATATGGCCTAAACTGAAAGCCTCGCTTCAAAAGAATATATACATACAAACCCCTCAGGTATTTCAGGGTTAAAGAATCGCTCAGCAAGTCCATTGTTCTTATTTAAGAGTGTTTCTGCATGATAAGGACTAAAAAAAAAAAAATGGGAGCGGAACAGAGTGAGGAGCGGTGGGCTTTCATAAATCAGGGAGATCTGCCGGGACAGGAGGTAGATGGATAATAAGCTCACCATACGTTCTTGGTCGCTGCTAGACGAAAAGTGTAACGAAAGGATCTACACCTTTAGGTGAAATGTGCCACACTTACTGTGTTGGCAGCCTCATAAATATACATGGGCTTGCACTGGTGTTTTAATTTGATTTGGTTGTCTCGCACCTCCACATTTGCACATGTTCCTGCGCTCTGCTCTCAGGGCAAACAAGCAGGAAAACAGGTCTGAACCTCACAGTCATTCTGCAGTCTGGCTTCAATAAGAGAAAGCACTGCATCTGAAGATCGGCCTTATTTTTCAACCGTGAGTGCCCATGTTTAGACCAGTCATTTCATCTTTGTGAACAAAGTGTGGGAAAAAGGCAGCGCAATTCCCAACATAATCCCAATGCTGGGTGATGAAAATCGAAGCGCTTATTACTGTTCTCTTCACTTAGTTCTGTGTGCAATTGCATCAATTCAAGCTCTCAGCCCGGTTAGTGCTGTATCCCCGCGCTGAATATTTTATTTTATTTTATTTTTTTTAAATCCTTTGCTCTAATACACTTGTTCCAACTAATCTGCCTTCCCTTAAAGGCAAAAGCAACATCAGTCAAAGGGGAATTCCACTTGCTTCTCATAATCTCTGCATAATTAAACGGCTAGGATGCGTTATTCAACGCTCTATTCTGGAGAAATTCAGAACCAGAATTGTTCACAGTAGTGGTGAATGGAACCAGACGTCTGCCTCTAAAAGCTCACTCACAGAAAGTTACTCCATTAAATGGTTATGAGTGTTCTGCCTGATGCTTTGACTTCAAACGAAACCCATTCATGGTGGAGGGATACATGCAGGGCACTGTGAAGCAAAACAGTCCCCAAAGAAAAGTGATTTAGTTCAGATTCCCTATTACATCATCAGCAGCATCCATATAAACATCCATATAGACACGTGGACATTCACTGGGTGACGATAGTGAATCACATGGCTGGATGTGTGTTTTATTCACCACCACTGAGTTTCTACAGTGAACCGTTTCGCACCAAACAAACTGAAATCTATCCATCTATCTATCTGACAATCTGTTGCTCTTTCTGTCTGTCAATCAATCTTCTGGCCTTTCTGTCTATCTGTGTGTCTGTCTATCTATCTGAAACCTAACCAGCATCATTAATAGTAGAAAACTGGAGGGTACTTGCCCTTTAAAATGTGGGTGTGACCTTTTACTCCACTAGATGCCGGCATAACAAAGCTCTGTTGAGTTGAAGTGGGAGCATCACAGCTGGTAAGATGCCAAAACATTCGGGGAAGGTAGACCGCAGGACCAGGACCGGGCTCCACCCTGCTAGTTGACCGTTTTCCATTTGTAATGGCACCCCTCCCGGTGACAGATGTTTATTCGAACCTGCTCTCTGTCGGTTGGAACTGGCCGAGGACGCTTCAGAGAGCTGGACGCGTTTCAGCGAGGCGATTACCCTGGTGTCAAGGGCTCCCTTGGCAATGATAATCATCTCTGCTTCAAACGAGGACAAAAATAATTACCAAGAGAGTTTGGCTTTGCTTCTGAGCACACATAAACACCGATGCCAAAAAAAAAAAAAAAAACTCAGGAAAAGCGGACAGTCGTGTCTGCTCTCGCAAGGTCAGTGTGGGGTAGGGATGTGTAATTTAGAGCATGAAGGAAGTTGGGTGTTCTTACTAATGCTTTAATAATGCCGCTTCACATCTACAGCCTGTTATAAATTAAGTGTGCACCAGCAAGGTTCGGTCTGCACTGTTTTGATCAAAATTGATCAATTTTATGGACACTCATACGTGATTGGACAGGAAGCTCCTAAAGCTGTGGTTCTTGGTTAGATGCTTATTTGCACATTGCAACATTCTGCCATGCCAGTAAGTTTATAAAAGGCCCACTGTGGTGATAAATCAGGAAGATGAGCTCAGCCTGAGATTCACTCGGTTTTATGGCTCTGTAACGCAGGCGGCTTCACGTTTTTCAGTGGGGGGAAGTGCTGACGTTCAGCAAGTCTGATACCATGTTGGGGGATTTGTTGCTTCATGTTTTTATCTATCTATCTATCTATCTATCTATCTATCTATCTATCTATCTATCTATCTATCTACCAACTATCTATCTATCTATCTATCTATCTATCTATCTATCTATCTATCTATCTGTCTATCTATCTATCTATCTATCTATC
>JBBPCX010067738.1:0-12935 GCA_037974365.1 Hydrocynus forskahlii | reverse complement strand
CTTCTTTGGGAGCCGTGCCACAAGAGCCGGCTCTCTGAAAAGAGCCGAACTTCCCATCACTGTAGCCTGCGAACGTAAAACGTAAACTGCGCTCAGTCTCGCGAGAGTGAACGTCACTCACGGTTATGTTCATAATTTGTAAACCGACTCGTTCAGTTCAGCATTCACGAAAAATAGGAATGTGTTCATACACAACACTGTTGGCAGTTATAGATATGTCCATAAATATGTCCATACTGGTGCATCCCTAGAGCTACAATAATAAATGTAATTATTTAGTAGATGTAGGTGCTGTGTTTTTGTCATTGTAAATAGTCTCACAACAACAAACCTTGGACACACTACTGAATTCTTTCAGGCCTTGAAGTGTATGTGTGTGTGTGTGTGTTGGAGGAGTATTTGTCAAAATAAATATTCTGTTTTAGCTCTCTGGGTCAGATGTACATACATTAGAAAGTGCAATGCAAAATATGCCTTAATGCAGGCACAATATGTACAATATCACAGTCTGAGAGTTTCCCTAGCTACTCATGTGGGGTTGACATTCCTTGTTGTTTTTTGCTAAATTCAATTTTATGACCTGGATTAGAATCACACCCCTGAATGTGTGATGGGAAACAACATCTATTTTTTTGTCCAAACTAGATGACAGCTTCACTATTTTGCCACATTGTTTTTAAACTGTACCTCAAATACACAGTTAGTAGGCCGTTCTATATGTAGATTACATGCTCTTTTCAAATACATCTAGCTTGCACCCTCTCATGAACCTGAGGACTCCTTTGAGAAACCAAAGCATGTCCACTTAGCCTAGTTCTTTAGTTACGTTAGAGCATTTGCCAACAATTTGTGTGCCTAGAAACTTTTACACATAAAAGGCAAAATGTGTTTTTAATTAGCCTAAATTTAACATTTGATGTACTGAAACTACAGCATCATGCAATATAGCACTTCCCAGTAACTGCAAAATGCATCTGATTTTTTGCAGGAACCTGACACGAAAGGCCTAGAGAGCTCCCAAGTGGTTTTTGAAAAAGGTTTGGTTTTGTCCTTGGCTTTCATCTGAGAACTTCATTAGACTGAGCTATTTTGGCTTGTTTGTCTAACAAAAAACTAGCTTGCTCTTCTAAAGAAATTGCAAACATGGCAATTACAACACTGAATGGACCCTGAACATGAGCCTTGACTTGACTCTGAGCGCTGAATGATTGCTGCAGTCATTAATATTGTTCCACTCCAAGCAAAAAAGTGAGTCAGTGGCTAGGTTGGTAGCCATTTGCATCTCATTCAGAATTCAATAGTCTGTTCTGTGTGAGTCAAGCACCTTGGCATAGACTCTGAGCAGGGTCAGCCACAATGGAAATTGTATTGGAGAAAATAATTAGCTCATGACAAACAGAGGAGGATCCATTCCCATGCTTGCTATTTGGCTGATGGCCTGAATGACTGAGTGGAGAGACAAGGGAGGAGAGTTTAAACAGAGATGCCTGTGCCAGGCTGAAGCCTCTGGACAGTTTAATGATCCTTGTCCACAGACCTGGACTGGACTTTGTGCTGGGTCATGAACTGTGGATTCATTTAGACTGTAACACACCTTTAACGATGCCAAAAGCCCAGATGTTTGCCAGTACAAACAGTTGCCAGTGTGATTTCAGCACCATGGACAGCAGCTGTGTTTTGTATTGTCCACATGGGTGTAATATCTCTGAGAGCAACACACTTGAAACACTAGGGTTGATCATGCTAAACAATTGGTTCTCATGATGTTTATGTATAGATCCTGTTTTTTTTAAGTAAAGAGAGGTAGGTGGAAACTTGATTCCCTTTTTAGCTTTTTATACTGGGAAGCAAGAGATACACTTCTAAATGAGATAAAAACCTCTTTCTCAAAGAAATGGTGAAGTTGCTATATCCTTTAAGGATTAAAAAATGTGGTCAGTGCAGATTTTAAGGGGCTAAATACCTGATTCTATTGGCTGATATATTTTTATTTATTTATGTTTTAGATTTTATATTCCAGTAGTTGTAATTGTCAGGCCTCAATTGTCATTTATTAAACTGTGCTAGGAGAGAAGCTGCCCACAGTTCTTTGCGGTTCTTTTTGTTAATTACCAGTTCTTTCTTAATATTACATTTCTCTAGTGACTCTCCAGTGATTCGTGCCCTAGGACTCTTATCTGTGCAGTGCAGTTTGTCTGAGGAAAGAATCAAACTCCAGTCTGCTATGTGGACTCCAGTCTGTTATGTGGAGGGCAGTGATGTTGCTCACTTTTTTGTGTTAGAACATGTTGCTGGAATTTTAAACATCTCAGTATCACTTCTGGGATGAAAATAGTCCATCAAGCAAAATATCCAATCAACAGTGTCCTAAAGCCAGAACCCGAGGATGACTAACAAACTGTGCAGTGTCAGATGACCCATCATTAATAAATTTATGTGTGCAAGGTGGACCTATAAGTTCCCCTTTTTCCATTCTGTGCAGCACACACACAAACACAAGCTCAATGTAGATACAAGGTAAGTGTATCTAATGAAGTGGCTCATCTGTGCACAAATATTAGCTTTGTATGAAACTTGAAAAACTCAAATAATGTCAATTGGCTAAACTAAAAATTCATGGTTCATGAAATCATGATTTATCACAGCGCTGCATCTCATCTGGAATATGTTCTGTAGATGATTTCAGATCCATACTGGAGGATTTGTCTACTAAATTATGTATGCAGTCTCTCCCCCTCCTACTCTTGCTCTGATCTATCTGTTTCCTCAACGGTGCGAAGGCTGTCAGTGGTTTATTAATTCACACTGTCTGATCTTATGCTGCGCAGAGCAACACGTGGCAGAACATAACTCTCAAGCAAAGCAGTCCAATTAATTTCACTAATTCCCACGACAACATCGTCTTTCTGCTGGAAAAAAAATCAGAGTTTGTGCAGTAGCTGGGCAGAGACAGGAATTTTCTTGTCTCTTCTGAAAGAAAAACGGTAAGTATGAAACTCCCTTGGCTAGGGACTATAAGTACACACCACATCCTCCAGCACTCTGGCTGATTTACACTCGTGAAACACCTGAGAGCAATTGGAATCAATCTCTGCAGCATGAAGCTGTTTCTGCACAGCCCCCCTGGCAGATGGGGGGGTGCATTTAACAGGCAGAAAGCATCCAGAATGTTCTAACTATAACAGGACAATTACCCTCCTATACGCACAATTTACTCTGCTGAAACCAGCCCGGTCACCCTCCGCTGAGAGGAGCCAGCCAACGAGCCGATTTCTCTACAGACGCCCCACCAATTAGAGAAATGCACACAGCTATTGTCACTCTCAAGGGAGGGAGAGAACAAGAGAGAAAGAGAGAGAGAGAGAGAGGGAGAGAGAGAGCTGGTAGGTTTCGTGTGCAAATAGGATGCTTTCTGCCTGAAAAAACATGCGTGTTATTTTGAAGCTAAAAACAGTTTATGTATTATACATATGTCATGAGAATCCTCCCTTGTACATATGTACATGAGAGGATTGTGCAAAATGGGGGTATATTGCTGTCTACCAGTTAATTTACTGGTTTCTCACTTCTTTAAATTCTGGTGCAATTTAGCAATAGTGTCTCATTAGGAGGCTTCCTATGACAATGGCAGCTACATTGAAGCACAGGACTCAAATGTGCTTATGGAATGTTGACAGACTGAATTAGACTCTTTGAATTCTCAAGACTCCTTACATTGTGACTTCTGTGGCACTGTCTTTCTGATTTTGTTTGCCAGTTTTTTGAGACAGGAGAATTGAGGATTATCCTTCCATGTCGCTGTATGCCCATTTATAACCATTTGGAATGTAATGAGTTTCTTAAAAGAATAATGTATAACCTATAATGGGTTTTATTCACTAATAAAGGTGGTATTATCACAGCATTGATATTTCTTGGATGTGTTGAATTGGATGTGGTGACTCACAATAAAATACACTGACAAGCCACTTTGTTAGATACACCTACTCTGATTCCATATGTTGTTCATCTGTTTCTCTGCATAATTTATTATTTTCTTTTACCCCATTCATCAATGTTCAGGACCGCCACAGGACTGCCAGTGAGCAGGTTTTTGGGACTATTCTCAGCACAGAAATGACAGCAGTGCTGCTGGAGAACTGTTTGTTTATTTGAGCTTAAGCTGTGTTTGTTTTCAGTTAAAGCTACAAAGTGCTTTGACAGCAAAATAGTAAAACAGTTCATTAGACATACAGAGGCTTGTTTTGTAGTACTTATACACAATTAGTAAAAAAACAAGCTATTGATTGCAGTTATATAACATTCATCAGCTTAAATGTCATAATTGTGTCAGGGCTTTTACCGAGAAGCCATATATCCATCTAGCTGTTGCTTGGCATTGGGCATGGTGATTGTTTGCAGATATTTTAGAGCATTCCATCAATTAGCAATGCAATGGAGATTATACTAGCTGTGTGTGGTGTGGTACAGAGCGATGAGTGCACCTTAATGCTGAATTCACCTTTTACAAGGGGAGCCTGAAAACCTTTGGTCTGAAGACCTAGTGTGTGTTAGAATGTATGTTAACAATGAAAGTAACAAACTCTCCACAAGAGCAGCATCACAATATCACACTGAGTTACAGATCAGCCTGTAAAAGCTGCCTAAAAGCCTTGTTTGCCTTCAAAGTGCCATTTCAGGCAGATGCTGGATATTTTATCTCTAAGCCAGCAAAGCACTAAGGCTTGTCAGATAAATATTATGTGTTCAAACCTTCTCTCCTGTAGTCAAGGAAATATGCACTAACACAACCTCTCAGCTAGACTGCTGAGACCTCTTTACAGACAACTGTGAAAGGCTTAAATGACATTGCTGGCAGTTGGTACAAATTATCCCATGATTCAGTTCTTTTTTATGCAATAAATACATGGACAGACTTTCAAGGTGAACTTTGTTTTCTGTGTGGGAAATAAGTTGCAGATATAAGTCTACTTTATAAATCAGTCGGAGCTATCGACTTTTAAAATAGGAGAAATAAATAATGTTTTTCTAAATGCCATGTCTGCTGTAGAGCCTTTAGAATTGTATTTCACTAACTGCAGAGAGAATAAGAAAAAGCTAACATTTTCTGTCATTTCTGTGTTGTCCTTGACTGTGACTAACACAGCATTTTCACTCATATAAATCATAGTTTTCTTCTTGACTGTTTATATCTTTACTCGGATGTGATATATTATAGTTGTTTTGTAAGTTGATTAAATTCCATAAAAATGAATCTCTTTGCACTGGAAAGGCAGGGCTGCATTGTGAATGAGGGACACACTCAGTGTAAAATGAAGTGAAAATAATGTTTCATTGATTGATAAACAAAGAAACAGCTAAACTCTTAAATTAAAATCTACAATCTCAGATCAGTGCAGTGAAAATGCCACATCCTGTGTAAAACCAGTAAAACATTTTTTAAATGATTGTGCGTATTACCATTCAGTATTACTCAATCTGTATTTCTGATTCTGATTCTCATCTGTCACTGGGGACACACCAATATCACTTTCCTCTTTATGAGAAAACAATACCTGATTCTCAAGTATCAAGTACAGATACAGACACAAAATCAGTCTATTGTTATCTATCTGTCTATCTATCTAGAGGGGAGGATGAGGTGGTGTTCAGCGAGGGTGTGCAATGGCTAACAGACTGGTGCAGAAACAACAACCTGTCTCTGAATGTGGACAAAACATGGACCCTCAACACCAGCTCCATCACCAATAATTCTCCCCCTTCCCTCTACAGAGGGACATGGTACAGATATTGTGCAACATCAGATGACCAGACCCTAAAGAGGATAATAAGGACTGCTGAGGTCATCGTAGTCCATTTCCCCTCTGTTGCAGACGTTTATACCAGATGCTGAATCCACAAAGCCACCAGCATTGTGGATGACCCCACACACACCTCCCACACCCTCTTTTCACTCCTTCCATCTGGTAGAAGGTTTTGTAACTCTCAAACCAGACTGTGATGCAGCTGGTTAAGTCTCTTGGTGCCTCTGCCTCTGCCTGAGATGTGGATGCCCAGGAATTTGATGCTGCTGACCCTCTTGTCAGTGGAGCCATTGATGGAGAGTAATCAGTGCATGATTTCTTGAAGTCCTCAATCATTATTCATTTTGTCCATGGTAGAGACAGCAAGTTTTGTCGCTTCCTTTTTGTATGCTGTCTCATCCTTGTTGTT
This sequence comes from Hydrocynus forskahlii, assembly GCA_037974365.1. Taxonomy (NCBI): domain Eukaryota; kingdom Metazoa; phylum Chordata; class Actinopteri; order Characiformes; family Alestidae; genus Hydrocynus; species Hydrocynus forskahlii. The sequence continues at coordinate 6,722 of JBBPCX010067738.1, read as the reverse complement.
AATGAAACCCACTGCTGTTGTATTGTCTGCAAATTTTATGAAGTGATTAGTGCTGAACTGTACTGAGCAGTTGTGGGTTAGTAGCGTGAAGAGCAATGGGCTGAGAACACAGCCCTGTGGTTCTCCTGTGCTTAAAGTGATGAGGTTCAGGCCCAAAACTCTTGGCTTTATACTCTGCCTCTGTGAGATTATGGTAAGGAAGGCCGATCTGAAATTGATGAACAACATTCTCACATATGAATATTCTTTTTCCAGATGGGTCAGTGATAGGTGAAGTGCAGTTGATACACATCTGACTTCCAGTACAACACTTAGGGCTACCGTCTGCAGAAATTCTCAGACAACTCAGCAATAGTCGGATGTATCAGGAGTGGGGACGACTTGGAATACAGGGTGGCTGTGGACTGTTTTGTGGACTGGTGTGAGCTGAATCAGCTGCAGCTCAACATACAAAAGACCAAAGACCAAAGACGAAGATCATGATCTCCTGTCACTCCCCTGTCCACTGCGGGGGGTGGATGTGGAGATTGTTCAGGAATACAAATATCTCAGGGTGTACACATTGACAATAAGCTGGACTGGTCTAAGAACTCTCTGTCCACTTACAAGAGGGGTCAAAGTAGGCTGTACTTCCTACATAAACTCCGATCTTTTAGAGTCTGCAACACCGTGTTGCGGATGTTCTATGAATCTGTTGTGGCCAGTGCCATTTGCAGACATGAAGAGACTTAACAAACTGATCAGGAAAGCTGGCTCAATGGTGGGTGGGAACTGGAAACTGTGGCTGAAACGAGAACATTGTCTAGACTTCAGTCCATCATGGACAATGCAGATCACTCACTCCACAGTGTGGTGAACAAACTGAGAATTACTTTTAGCCACAGACTGACGTGACCAGCATAAAGTGCTTCACTGAATGCCACAGAAAATCCTTCCTTCCCATGGCCATCGGACTCTGCAACTCCTCCCTCCGTCACACATCCACACAATATTGTGCAATGTTCTTCCTGGGTGCTAAAACTTTATCATTATGTGCAATATAATGTGACGTTTTTTAAATGGGTGCTAAATCTCTTAATTACTTGCAGTCTCTTATGTGCAATATTACGACTTCGGTCAATATTACTTTTTCATTACTGAATATTACTACTGATTTTCTAATAAGTACAATAACTTACTCCAAACTACCATTTGTGTCAGTAGTTTTTCACTCAGCTGTGTTACTTATATATAGAATTTATACCAAGCATTTCTGGATGTAGCATAGTCTAATCACATTGAGCTTTTTTCTTTCTACAGATTTTTATTTAGAATTTATATTATATTGTTACTGTCTCTGTGCCTTTGTGTGTTGTGGAAGTCATTACATAAGCAATTTCCTCTGGGATCAATAAAGTTTTCTGATTCTGATTACAGTAGATTTCTTCAGGACTGGAAGTATAGTGGTGGTTTTGAAACATAACTAGGCAATTGCATAATGGGATGATATCTATATCTATCTATAGACAGAGAGTTAGACATAGAAGTCTGCCTAGTCTGGAATGAAACAATGTTCCTCAAAGACACGTTCTGGCAGTGACTGCTTAGAGTGCAATAAATGCACTATGTATTTAACAACAGATGAAATGTTAAAATATCTGAATGATGCAAACCATTAAAGATGGAACTAACACTGACCTTTTACATGCACAAATATATTTGAACTGTATAAGACTTTTATTTAGGTGCCCTAACCTAAGTAGGCTAAATGGGTTTCACAGACTCTTAAATCAGAACTCAATAACAAGCTATAATTTTGCACACACACACACACACACACACACAAACACACACCACACAGGCATGAAATCAAGCACATACACACGGACACACATACTCTGAACTGAAGAAACCTTACTCCACAATTGTCACTGTAAATATCCAGTTTTCATTTACATACTGAATGTTTGTTTTCTAATCCTGTTGCTGCTACTTGCTATTTTTGCAATTATTTATTTCTGTCTACATTCCTTTGCATTTTTACACACTTAAGAACTCTGCTGCTAGAATACAATATGTCATACTACTGTATTCTTATCTTATCCTGTAAATTATTGTACTGTGCTCTTGTGTTTTTTGCACTCTCTCTTTAGTACTGTCCTACCTGTGTGGTCTTAGGGTGTTCTGGCTTTTGCGCTTTGTGTTGCAACATGGTTCTGTTTTTTGTCCTTTGTCTAGCACCATAGTCCCTGTATTATTATATGCTACACATATTTTTTTCTAATCCTATTGCTCCTATTGATGGTATTTTTGCATAATTACTTATTGGTGTCTACTTCAAATATTCTTTGCACTTTTATGCACACAATGATTCTGCTGCTAGAATGCAGTATATCACTGTACTGTATTTATCCTCCCTAATAATGGTACTGCTTCTGTTGACTGCACTGTATGTTGTCTTGTTCTGTGTATTATTGTGCTGTTGCTCTTGTGTTTTTTTGCACTCTCTCTTGTAGTTCTGTCCTGCCCATGTTTGTGTAGTCATGCAGCATTCTGTTTTTGTTCTTTGTGTTGCACCATGGCTCTGGGGGAGCGTCGTTTTATTTAACTGTGATGGTCTATATGGATGAAATGACAATACAAACTTACTTCAGACTTGAGACTTCAGGCATGTCCAATGTATTTAGTGAAATAGAGCTGTCATGGCCTGTGTCTCTGAAGTTCTTCTCTCTACAGATGAGTGCTAAGTGTCCATACTGAGCTAACGTTTCTCTGTTTCAAGCAAAATGACAGGTTGAAACACAGTTTTACACACTAGAATTAACATAATGCAGCCTTCAATGAAGAAAGTGAGGAAATTCTGTAATAATTAATTCCTGACCTTGAGTTCGCTAGATTGTACTAGGCAGATGTCTATGTTGCACCTCTAAACAAAGTGCTCATATTCTCTACGCATATTATAAAGACAAATGACAGGTTTGGAGAGAATGCTACGGCACCAGATTTCAAGAATTTGCTTAGGTGCATTGAGCACATTTAAAAGACTGTGTGCATTTCACAAAAACAAACCACTCTTAAACCTTTTGTGCTCTTGGAGAGTTAATAGAATACAGAATAACAGAATAGAGTTTTTCACCACAGGAGGGGAAAAAACTGCAAAGGAAAATACGGGCCAGGAACTCTATGTTCTGTATAAAAGAGCCACACAAAAGGTGAGAATCCACAGGGGAGCAGCAGCTACAGAAACTCACCAAATGCGGTCTACACGTCTTGGAACCCTACCTGCTGATGTATCTCCCCACAACATACAGCATATCTCCTAAAGTGCAGCCAGTACAAAATGAGGCATACAAACCCTTGTGTGTTAACCACTGTAACCTTTAATGCCAGGCAGCGCTCACTCTGAATATATTAGGCCCCTTGTTACTGTGCAAATATTTCCAAGATAATTGGTTTAGTAGGGCATCATGATTGTTTGGTGGGGACCGACCTGACATCGTACCTGAGTCAGCCCAAAGGCGTCTCTGCATTCAGAAGCTATCCTCTGTTATTCTTACTACTTTTACTACAGCTTTATTTAGTCCATATCATGTTTTCATGGGTTTTTTTTAGAGCTTTGTCCACTGCTTCACTTGGTGAATGGGTTAAATGCAGAGAGAGAATTTCACACTGTTCACTCTGTGCTCTGTGGTGTTGTGTGTTCACACGTGACTGCAATGGGCCACTTTACTTCTCACTTCCATTCTTAAAATTTGTAACTGAAAATGCTTTCGTACTTTCTTGGTGGTGTGATTACTATTTACAAAACAGATATTAAGACTTTCACATGCTGGTTTTTTCACAGCTAAAATGACATATTATTCCACTTACTAGGGTTGATGCTATTTAGAAATGTTATCTTCTTGTTTTTTTTTTTAATCCCAGAGCTACAATTTTAATTTGTGCTACGAAACATGCAAAATTTCTGCAGCCTTTAATAATGCTAAGTGTTGAACCTCATGCTCAGATGATGTGCTGGAGGTTTATGGAAAATAAACACTCCTTATGAGGAAATCAAAAGTGTCACTATAACTGATGTTGACAAATGACAGCATCCCTAAGCCTTCTTTGAATTTAGATTAGTTTATCAGTGGGGCGCCTGCAATAACATTTTTACACGTCCTCAGTGGTAAAACTCTCACATCCAGGCGGAAATGAAAGGACTGAAGTGAGCTAAACTTGTACTGAGCTAAACTTGTACAGAATTCATGATTCATGGCTCACAGTACAAAAACTATGACAATATTTGGAAATAAATATTTAGAATATTTAGAAAGTAAAATGAAGACTGTATTCAGCTGTGGTTCAAAAGAAAGATTTATTTTCTGTGACTCATTGTCCATGCATACTGTCACATTTTTGCACTGTAATATAATATTTTGATGCATTGTACCATCTTGTACAAAAATTGATTCAGGTGTTTGGTTGTATGGTCATAGGAAATTAGTAATTTATGATATTATGAATATAAAGCAATGCTTCATAACTAACATTACAAACTCCACTTTAATCAGCCTGGGAGATCACACTTTTCAAATATTTTTGCATTGCCTTTTCCTCCTGCTAATGCTGCACAGTGAAAAGAGGATGGAGATGAAGTTCTGCAATCAAGACCAAGAAACTGGTTTAGAGCAGTGATCGGTAAGCCATTCCTCAGGGCTCCTCAGATACTTTTGCTACAACCTAACACTTAAAGCATACAAATGGATCAAATACGTGGACTGCCTGGGGTGCCCTGAGGAGCAGTTTGAAGACCACAGTTTTGGAGAGCCATGCATCATTTTATGATTTGGAAAATGTGTAACCCAGTTAGCGGCCAAAAACCTTTCTTTCTGGAAATCTGTATGGAAAATAACAGACATCCATATCAAGATGAGGCTAAAATGATCGGCGAGTTTGGTGAAAAACAATAGGTGATTCAGTCTGTAACTTTCTTATGACAGGAGGGAGAAAAGCACTGGCATGGCTGACCTGGATTTATCTGTGGTAATACATTACAAATATGGTGATGAAGCTCCATTTTCAAGAGCTTCTGACAGATCACCTGTAGATATCAGGAACCTTTATGTAAAAAAAGTTTTGCGATCTTGTAATCTTTATTATTAGAGTGTAGTGATTGTAGTTATGAATTCAGTTTTATATACGCACATATTTCAAACACTTATTCATGCAGTTCAGCATCCAATCTTCTGTTTTTCCAACAGCTGCTAGTTAGCAATTTTGTGTTCTATTCTAAGTTAAAGGAAACACATTTAAATTATTGTCTTTTGTAATCACCAGTAGGAGTTTAGGCTGAAAACACCATTCAGGCTTTATATATGCTTTCAGATGTGACTTGATGAGTGAGTGAGTGAGTGAGTGAGTGAGTGAGTAAGCTCGGCCCTCAGGGAAAACTGAAAGTAATCCCTGTCTTACTAGATACTTTCAAGCTTCTGTTTTGACACAAGCGCCTCCAGGACCCACTGAGCCTCGTGTGGGATAAGATGGCTGTCTTACTGGAAGATAACAAGTTTGATGGACCTGACAGGACATTACAGGACGTTAGCTGAAGCTGGGGCTGCAGTCTCTTTTGAAGTCAAGACTTTCAGACAACCTCTTACCTCCTCTCTTCCTCAGCAGTTGCTCACACAACCTTATTTTAACATCTGCTTTTTCTACCTGCCAAAAACATGGTCTGGCACTGGAGAGGGAGGTATAAAAGTAGAGAGGTGGGTAGATATGTAGATGAGATTTGAGATTTATTTAGCTATCAGACTGAATGCAGATATTCCAATCTGGCAGAAGTGAAACCCTCCCAGGCAGAGGCATCCCAGCTAACCTCCTATGAGAACTATTAATAATGCAAGCTTCCTCATCTCTGAGCAAACCCACATCATTTTCATAGCATATGCTTGGGTTCTCAAATCCCACATCAGATGTTTTCTTTTTTTTGTGGCTGGAAAATTGTTATTTGATATGGTTCATCGTAGACAGGAGGCAAGAGAAGAGAAAAGAAATCAATGCTGTAAAACTTAAGAGGTCTGAAAAAGTTCCACATTAGCAGTGTTCACATACAGCGGGTCAATATTAGTCTAACTAATGGTGTTCAGATGTTCTGGTCTGCTTGTAAAGCTGGATGGACCAATAATATTATTTACTGCAAAAAAACCCAAAATTGACAGGCATGTAGTGGGTGCGTAGGGTGGGATTACGACAAATAAAAGGACCCCAGATGTTTTTGTTATGTACCAATAGATTCTAATGGATTCTCAACTGAAACACTTAATTCTGGAAAAAAATAATTAAATACTAGCTTTAGATATAGAGACAGCAATGAATCTTGCATTCTTTCACCTCCTCAGTGAGCCCCATATTTGTAAACATTCAGAGCTTTAGCTAGGTCTGTAAGATAAATAAATTACACTACAAAATTTTAGTTTTAATGAAAAAAATGATTCTGTAACAAGAAACTGTAAACCCAATGTCCTACTGCAAAATATTTGCAATTTGCCCTGAAATATAAAGTTGGCTTCCAGTTGAGTGAATGCTGGCGCGCTTGGCTGCCACTGCTCACTGGTTGCTATTTTGTGTTTTTTAAGTTTTCTAAGTGGTTAGTCGACGACTTAAACCGAGTATTTAAAGCGTTATTGTCACGGGGGTGTTTTCTGTTTTCTGGGTTTCTGTTTTTTGGTTTCATGGGGTGGCCAGTAGGGGTCACCCCCGTT
>JBBPCX010067737.1:0-12937 GCA_037974365.1 Hydrocynus forskahlii | reverse complement strand
GGAGGAAGTGAGTTCCAGAGCCGAGGAGCGGAGCGACTGAAGGCTCTGTTCCCCATGGTGATGAGACGGGCAGAGGGAACAATAAGATGAATGGCAGACGAAGATCTGAGAGAACGGGAAGGGGTGGTAATATGTAGCAGATCACACAGATAAGGACGGGCAAGGTTATGGATGCACTTAAATGTGAGAAGTAAGATTTTAAAGTTTATCCTAGCTCCTATGGGCAAGCAGTGAAGCTGTTGAAGAACTGGGGTGATGTGATCTCTTAAGGGAGTACGAGTTATGATTTTTTAGGTTTACGTTTTTTACTCATCACTACTAACCTGTGAAATATAAATGTAATTATAATGATCACCAGACAACTGTTAGATATTTAATGAGCTATTAACTGACAGTCAATGGGATGAAACAGTGAACATGTGCATTTAAAGGTAGAGGACAGTCTAGAATTTGACTCTGCATCACCACACAACCAGATAATAGGACTTCGGACATGCATTGTCACAGATTCCTTCATCTTATAAAGGAATCTTGTTTATTTGACATATTTCAATGTATAGTTATTCACTCAACAACTTTCCAGTGTTACACAAGAATAAAAATCTGCAGTCTAATGAAATAAAATGATAAGTGCTAAAAACCTGTGGTGTGCAAAAACGTTTGCTTGGAAGTGTATGCAACAGAGAAATTGTTTTTTCTAGTATCTTCTTTCCTGGATCCATCCTTTGATGCAGAATCGGCCGGTGCATTAGGAGATCATGTTAACCATGCATTCATTCCATATCACTGGAGAGTAGCACATTAACACAGTTCATGGTTGCAGAATGTCAGTATAAAACCTCAGTGACAGAAACTACAGGGTGATAAAATGAACTCAATGGTCCAGAGCAAAATGCAATGCTGCTAATGTTATTCCTGCCTAAAAAGCAGCAGAATAAGAAAGAAATGGATGGTTAAAAAAAACATCCCGACTGGAGCTGGATTGGTTTATGTGGGGAAGTACTGTCATTTAAGTGATCCCGTTTTTACAGCGTGAGACCCCGTCCGTTTCATGTGACTAGAATATGGGTCGTATAGAACCACATGTATTTACATCAGGTAGTCAAATGCATCTGTGGTTCAATTACTATATGGCACGTACTTGAAAAATCAGCATCTTGTTTTTTTATTTTGTTCAATTTTAAAGCTTGTTACCGCACCAAAAATGACAGTTTTATGTGTAATTTTTCCTTTCCGTACACCAGTAGTTGGTGTTTAACGGAAGCCTTCCTTACACCAGCAGTTAAAAATAACCTTTTAAAAGAGGCCTTTTACAGTAATTATTCTCCTGTATTAGTCATCCTGGTCACAGAACATGTGCATTAAAATGGAATCCAATGAAGCGGGATGGTGAAAAAAGATCTTGCCAAAGTAAATGTGAAGAAAACTGGAATAAACCTTCTTGAAACCTAGTGAATAAACCCACAGGAGAGAGTCATGTGAATGTGAAGGAGCAGCAGGAGCAGCAGAGTTGTGGCAGTCAAGTGGGCATGTTTTCCCCCCGTGCAGAACAGCAGGGGAGGCGCTATCACAGTAGTGGGACTGGTTTTAGCGGTTGAATGTGGCTCAGAGAAACTGATGCATTTTCACTGGCCAAAATGCATCTCAGACCTCCTTCCAGAGTGCACTGAGCAGCCAGATTTAAATCTGTACTAAATGCATCTCGGATGGGTTCACATTTGGATTTTCATGAGGATAATCTCTCTTCAGGCGTAATCCTGAGGGTGAAGATGCAGAGATGGCCAGGTGTAAACAGGGTCCAAGAGTATCGGCTGTGGATTGAATGGCCTGTGATTGAAACTGGAGCTCTCTCATATTCATGGAATAACAAAACCTGCTATATATAACTTATATATCTTTCAACTACCTCTAAAAAAGGACATGTTGACATCACATAGAAGCCCCTGGGCTCTGGTGTTGGAGACCAAAGGTTCAGATCCACACATGAGGTTTGCCAGATAACTGTTTCAGAGAAGGTTTTCTGAAGTGACTCTGTAGAATCACTTTTCGTTCCATAAAGTTGCAGTTGGTAGGATTGAGAGGAGGATTGAGACTTAGATTGAAATACAAGAACATCTTCCAGGTCCCTCCCTCTCCCTGCTTCTAAAGCCCCTCCCTGCAGAGGAGTTTGATACTCATCTTTTCTATGAAGAAAATGAAAAAACTAAACTCCATGCATCTTGTTATTACATACTTCAGAATGACTTTAGCAATACTTTAGGTAGAAACTCACGCAGAAACAGCACTGGTTTTGAATCCTTTTAGGTCCTGAAGCTCCCTCCCCCTATTGTTTTATCTCTGGCTCTGATTTGATGCTTTGATCCACTTGCTGGTGCTGGAGAAGCCTGATTTTTTCACATTTTCACAGATTTAAATATTTTTGCATAATCTGCATGATAGTCCCTTTGAACTCAATGATATTGTGATATCACAAAAATCAACAACTTTAAATGGATTGGCCCATTCGGTCTGGAACATAACAAAGCTCAACATGAAATGCTAATTAGTGGAATTTGCACTGCTTATGTCAGTAAGATGTAACATGTCATTATAAGTCTAATAAGGCTGAAGAGCTGAAGAGGAGCCTTCATATACCGGTCTGAGCAAAGTTCCTTACTCTATTCTGGAGTGAGTGACTCTGAAATGACAAGTGTGTACAGTGGCATAACACTGACATGAACATCTGGGATATGACCCTCCAATCTTGTGCTACCTGTGGTAGTTTTAGGAAATTGGATATTTTAACTATGGCGTGTCAAATCTATTACATACGATATTATAGGCCTTTTCGGGGTAAAACCAGTCCAACTAGCACTTTATACACACAGCCTATATACAATCATGTAGATGAGAATACATTCAGTATCAGTTTCACTGGCCATTACCGTCCTCCCAGTACTGTAGTACTCTTGCCTCTGCCTGTCTATGTACATTTCCTCAGCCTGTCTGTGTTATCATGTCCAGTGATTCGCCTTGGCCCGACTAGCTTTAAATTCCAGTCACATCCTTTTCAAAATCCTGAAATCTTTTTGTTTTAAGCCTAAAAGCTGGCCTTAAATGAACAATGCGAATCACTATCTCAGGTTCGTACCGTTTTGTTCTCTGTTAATTTCATGGCCACTGGTGTCCTGCTGAATGAAACCTCATCTTTGATCCTCGTCACGACTGCAGGCGTCGACATGAAATGACTTTTCTGGCGCAGACAGATGAGCTGACGGCTGTCACGTCTCCCACCAGCGGAAACCCTTCTCTGTGAATCGAGCATGCTGTGCGAAGAGGAGAGGGATGAGAGTGCCAGAGTTGCTGTGGCTTGTGTATGATGAGGAGCCGTGATAGATAAATCTCTGTATCTCAGCTCTATAAGCTGGGCTGAGCTGTTTTTTTGTAGGGCTGCACGACAGATGTGGGGTCATTAAGCATCTCACGATTCAGTGTGTCATGAAACTCAGGGTGCCAGGATGCGGCTATAAAACACTTTTATCTGCACCATGTTATTCTGAACATGTTATTTTGAACGAACCAGGCACATGACATGAGGCCGGTGATTTTATATATTTCACCATCAAATTGGATTAAATGACAGATTTGTTTATATGCAGCTATATATATGTTTTCTACAGCTATATAGATAAACATGTATAACCAGGGGTTGACATAAGTGGTACGCAAATGCGCGGCAGTCTTCATGGCGCAAATGCGTACCCCTCGGCCCGGAACCACGTTCGAGAAACAGACCTCTCAAACCACACCCGAGACACAGAGAAAATTTTTTTTTTTGATGCGTATCAATCAATTCATGTAGGTACACATCCGAGTACTAGAGCAAAAACAATTATGTGAACCCCATACATCTGCAGGTACAGACAAAACAGTTATGCCGCATGATCTTCAATGCCCACCCCAGGGTGTTCTGGTGGTTAGGGGGTTGTTGCGGCAATCAGAAGGTTGTGGGTTCGAATCCCAACACTGCTAGTGCTCCCCGGGCGCTGTGTTCCTGGCTTTCCGCTGCTTCACTTGGTGAATGGGTTTAATGCAGAGAAAGGATCTCACATTGTTTACACTGTGTGACGTGTTCACACGTGCCTGTAAGGGGCCACTATAGCACAGTTCATTACGCGTCTAATTTAATATTTTTACTGAAGATTTTATTGAGCCTTAAGGCTCAAAATATTCAGCTGGGTTATAGATTACATTCTAAATAAAAGACAAAGGGGGGATGCAGGTCAATTCTTAGCTTGAAAATGAAACAATAAAACAATAAAAAACATTCACAAACACACATACACACACACTTTTAAGTTTTTCAGACATTGGGATTTTATTAATTTAATGTGTACAAATATAATTTTGGTAAAATTGTGCGTACCTCCTGCGATCTCTAGTGCCCCCCTAAGGGGGGCCTGGGCCCCAGGTTGGGAGCCACTGCCCTATAGCAATGGTTCTGAACCTTTTCAACATTAAGGCCTACATATCTATCACAGCATGTTGCCAAGGCCCACTTGGCCACATTAGATGATATTAAGTAACCAATTGCGGACCAATGACCTATCTTGATTTTAGATTCACGGCCCAATCAAAAGCCTTCGCCGGCCCATCAGTGGTCCGCGGCCCAGTGGTTGAGAAACCCAGCCCTAGACTAAGACACACCGCTCCCCGGGCTCCCCACACACACATGGCTCCCCATTGTCGGCAGCCCACTGCTTCAGAGAGGTTAAATGCAGAGGACTAAGCAATTATCTCCCGGTTCAGTATAGTATCTAAAATAAACGAAATAAAAAGCGAATAAAACTTGCTTTTTAATGATATGGGCCCTTCTAGAATGATCTGCCGGCTTAGTCCTACAGAACCTGACAAAATATCAGGTTGAAGCCGATTTCTCCCGTTCTCACGTACGGCTCTGGTCCAGCATGGATTTGTTTCCTAATGAATTATTTCTAAGGTAGTGTGTTTGTGTTTAATGGAATGAAAACACCTACACAGGTTTCCCCTCTCTCGCACCTTTTCTCTCTAGCATTTTCTCTTTCTCTCTCTCTCCCTCCCTCGCTCTCTCTCTCTCACACCTTATGCACAAGCCCGTCTTACCAGCTGTTTACCATGAATGGAGTGGGAAAAAAATGCTAAAAGAGAACTGTGTGAAATCCAAAAGAGTCTTCATTGTGAAACTGATGGATAATTGATACCACTCCAATTATTTTCAGTCCAATACCAAGTAATCCCTTGACACCCTTATACTGATACGTTTGAGCATCTTGTGTGTGTATAAAGGGGAATTTCTTTTGATTTACACCAAGAAATGTAAATGTAGAGACTGAAAAATCTGTGTAAAAGCATGTATTTCCTTACATAAACTGACTTTGGACTGAAATAACTCCATGTAATCTGCCACTATAGAGCATTCGCACTTAGTTGTGCGTGTGTGTGTGTGTGTGTGTGTGTGTGTGTGTGTGTGTGTTAAACTATTTCTCTCTTAACCATATCCTCATTCTGATAAGAATACTGGAAAATGTTAAGAATACTGGGACATTTTGCTTGTCCTCACAAGGAAACGTGGTGTTCTTAGCTACAGAACGAAGAGCAGAAAGATTACCTTTTAGTTCCCATGGTTAAGATCAGGGTTGTTTTTAGGCATAGTTTTTAGGTGTAGTATTACTCAAATACAGTATTACACAAATCAGTAAATGTCTTTACAAGTGTATTAATACCACCTTGTGTGTGTGTGTGTGTGTGTGTGTGTGTGTGTGTGTGTGTGTGTGTGTGAGTAGTTCCAATCCTATATACTTGCTCCAATCATTTTTCACTTTTTCAGCAGTAGAGACACATTCAGTTGAGTATGAGAATAGATGTACAGCTTACTGCTTCCAAAAAAAACAGTAAAAATCAATTATTTAAAGTGAAGACTGATTCTCAAAAAGACCCGCCAGGGATCGGAAGTATTGATCCGCCCGTCCTTAGTGAAAACATCATGACCTGGTGATTACACCAGATAAAACGCACTACGGTCACAGACAGTGTAGAGCCTGTGAGAATGGTTTCAGCTTTAACAGTAGGGAAAATGGCCCAGCATTTCTTCAGGAGCACATTGACTGAGGATGCCACTGTTCTGAAACCTGAAGTAAACGTCGATATCTGAGTGTTTTCTGCACCAGTTACATCAATGTCAGCTACAGCACCTGCTTTTAGATAAACACGTTGACTGACACATTTTCCATCACTCATCTCGATCACTCAGCAACACAAAGCAAAACACTGTAAAACTGCATCTGCAATAATCTAGTGGCCTAGTTAGGTCAGAAGGTCCGAAGATCAGAAGATCAGATGGTTGTGAGTTCCAATCCCAGGACTGCTAGTGGCATCACTGAGGTTCCCTTGAGCAAGGTACCGTCCCCACACACTGCTCCACACGCGCCGTGTTCCTGGCTGCCCGCTGCTTCACTTGGTGAATGGGTTAAATATAGAGACAGAATTTCACACTGTTCACACTGCGTGCTGTAACAAATAGTAACTTCGCTTCTGGTGCATGCAAAACCACTATGAAACCAAACCCTGTAATTTTACCCCTTAAAATGACCTTAATTTTGACCCTAATTTCCCATACAGGAAATGAAGGAAAATTAAGGGAAAAAGTGCACAGATTAAGGTGATTAAGGGGTAACGCTACTGAATTTTCCTCTTACTTTTTCAAATCTTCCCCTTAAATAATAGAACCTCCTGAATTAACGCCTTAAATTTAAGATGAAGGGGTTTCACACTCAAGCCTTAAATCTAGTTTTTAGGTCAAACAAAGGGGTCGGTTTAACAAATTACCGGCCACTTAATTTAAATTAAGGAGTTTGGTGTATTTTCAGGGGTAAATTAAGGTAGGATTATGCACATTTGAAATACATAGTGTTTCGTAGTGAACAGGGAGTCGGTTTGTGTTTAAATGTTTCCACAATGTTTATTTCTAACATCAGTAGCTCAGCCTTACCAAGCGCAGTAGTACAACTACTGTTTGATCAAAACAGAGGCGACACACAAATTAACCATTACCACTGGGCTGAGAGTTGAGAGAAGAAAGAAAAGTAGCCCAGCAACAGGCATTCGACTGCATTTTGTTTTCTGTTTATTCAAAGAGCTGTCTGATGCTTCTTGTCCCTCTCCAACAAAGATAGATAGTATGTCTTAAAGGCACATTTAATTACTGTTATACTGCTTATGTGGGACCCAAAGAACATCAAGATGTCCACAGAACACATATGGCATTCAGTAACTGTTTACAGGCTCATTTACATGTTGGAGATCACTGTCTAACAATAAACTGGAGTTCTAGTTTTACAGGACCAAGCAGCTGCTGAAGCCACCAGGATTTCCGAGGAAGTGTAAGAAATAATAATAATAATAATAATAATATTTTTATTATGATTTTATAATAATAATAATTATTATAATTATAATAATTATTATTGTTATTATTATTAATATTATTTAAAGGTGCCTTTAAAGGTACTCAAGGATATCTTACAATACATAATAAACTTTAAAAATAAAGTTAAACCGAATGCATCACATTTTAATCTCTCTCTTGCTATCCAGAAATAAATAGATCTTTACTAAAGGAACTAAAGACACTGGCTGCAGATAAATCTTGCAGCAAGCTGGTCGGACAACAGTTACAATGTTCAGCATTTTTCTTTAATTGATATGATCAGAGAAAGCTGTGTACAAAGAAAATATTGACCATTATATTGACTGTAATATTGCGGTTAGAGGTCACAGGAAGGAGGAGGTGGACCATTTGCTTGATCTCAGGAAAGCGTGATCAAAAGGCCCTGTTGAAATATTTGCTTTCCTCTGAAGGCCTCTGGGTCGTGGCCCGTGCTTCTGCTGGCGACCTCAAAGAAAGATCCATATCTCTGCAGGTGTCCTGTAGAAGAACAGCTTGACTGCATTCCTCTCCGCATTGAGTTTGCTGTAAAAATGCACACCTATTAGTTCAGCTCTTTAATCACGGCATATTCAATTGGTATTCATCCCTACACACAGCAGCTTTCCCTGTGTACAGATCACAGCAATTAACGCAAAATCCTGAACATTGTAACTGTTGTCAGAACAGCTTGCTGCAAGATTTATCTGCTGCCGGTGCCGAGAGATATTTATTTATTGAGAGTTGAATTTGGTTGAATTTCAGTGCACAACTAATTAGGAGAAAATGTTTACATATCTTAGTGTCTACACAGGCTCCAGAGTGGTGCAGCCATATTGTAGAGACGTCCAACAAAATGCCACAAATATCCATGTCCAGGAGTCCAAGACAGCGTAATTGACCTGGATTTCTCTTTGTGGGTAATACAGCCCTCCCTTTCCCCTCTCAGCTCAATGCTAGCCAACAGGGGAGTGTCTGTTCACTGACATAACAGAATTACAATTGGTGTTCTCCATCGAGAAGCAGTTAGAAGTGGTGGAGCATCTTCATGAAGTGACTCACCTTCGTTCCATCAAATTCCACTGTTGTTTTCCACCACAGAACTACATAGTGTCATGATTTTGACACTAATGGGGACACAAAAGTGGTAACTGCCATCGCTGGCATCTTTCATACACTAAATGGACAAATGTATTGGGACACCTGACCATTCCACCAACAGGGACGTTAATGACATTGCATTTAAAGATGCTTTATTATGGGTTTGCTCCCCCCCCGTTCTGCTCCTCTTGGAACGCTTTCCACATGATTTTGGAGTTTCTGTGGGAATTTGTGCCCATTTATTCTGTAGAGCATTTATGAGCTCAGACACTGATGTTGAATAAGAAGGCCTGGCTCCCAATCTCCAGCCACGTCTTTGTGGAGCTTGCTTTGTGCACAGTCATGCTGGAATAGAAAAAGTTCTTCCCCAAACTGCGTCCACAAAGTTAGAAGCATAGCATTGTCCAAAATGTCTCGGTCTGCTGAAGCATTAAGAGTTCCTAAACCCTGAAAAACAGGTGTCCCACTACTTTTGTATGTAGTACATATGGGGGGAACCTACAGGCTGGTACTGTTGTCCACATAACCAATAAGTACCATAATCACAGAACACAGGAAATTCTTTGTTTTAATTTGTCACCTGACTGGAACATTAAAGGCAGGTACTGTTATCTTTTCAAATTGCCTGTCTAGAAATCTGTATTTCAATCTAGACATAAAAATACTGCTAACTAAATCTACATCATAAATACAAGAATGGGGTATCGTGGTACTTTGTGAGTATTGGTAGCCCACGCAACACTAGTGTCTTACTGAATCAACGCCAAATACGATGTATTCCATATTTTCTAGCACTGAATTGTTACTATAAAGATGTCCACTTTCACACCACAAAAATACAGCTGTAAGGACTGGGACAGAATTAGGAGTGATCGCCCAGCCAGTGGCTCCCAGACAGCCCTCTGCAGATCACAGCTCCAGGCCCCTAGGGCGGAGATCTTGTTCACCTGAATACTAGACGTCCTGGGACTATATATAGGCCTGCAGGACTATCCACCAGTGCGAAGTATACTAGCCCTACCTAGTTACTGAGCATTCTCCTTTGCATTCTGGACCGTGTTCTTCCCTTGTGTTTCTTTGACCCGTTTCTGGACTCTGGATTTATCTTTTTGCCTTCTGGACTGAGTTTTGGTTGCCTATGTACTGATTTTCTGGTTTTGGACTCTTTGCTACGTTTTTTGATTTTGGCATTCTGGTTTTGTGGACTTTGTGCTTCATTAAAACTTTTTTTATTCTGCATTTGGGTCCTTTTCTGTAATTGTAACAACAGCACTGAACTTTGAGCTTCTTAAAGTCAGATACATGTTCAGCCAATCACCCATTAGTAAGAAACAGCAAAGCCAATCCTATAACAATACTGGGTGAGTAAGGACTTGCAGTAGAGAAACTGAACTGTTAACCATTTGTGTTCCAAACACAGAGAGAAAACTGGTTTTAGTTGACTTTTTGAAATTATTGCTAAGGACAGTTCAGTAGTCACTGGATATTGGTATGGATGTGTCCCATATGCCCCAACCCAATTCTATGCTCTTGGAAGAACCTTTCAATTGGTTCTTAGAGTCTTTAATGTAGAACCACTGCATAAGAATAATTATTAGAAAGGTGTAAAAGTGCTGTATTATGCCATTGGATGTAATTGAAATATTTATGGGTATTACAGTATAACATTGCTATTGAACTTCTGACTTCACTGTTATTTCCTCACATGGAGCCAGATCCCAGTAAGCCACAGCTGCTCGTGATTTCACTTAAGTTACAAGTACTGATTAGTCGGGTTAATGATAACATTTGGCCCACCTTCTTTCACTGATCCCCATGGAGGCTATAATACATACTGAGCCCCAGTTCCCCTCAAAATGGCCTGGGTACATTCAGAGATCTTTGAAAGCTGATTGAAGTATTTGGCCTATGGCACACATCCTGATTAGAGTGGTTTAGTTAAATCCAGAAACTGCGCTTGCACTGATTTCTAATTCTTCCACAGAACAAGTGGTCCATGTGACTCAACTTTTAGCTGTGAACCCCAAAGCTGCTGAGGTGCTGAGAAGCTCTGGGCTGTTCCAAGTAGAACAAGGCACATTTTCCTAGACAGTGGGTTGGAGGTGGTTCAAGAACTGGACAAGCCCTACAAAGCGTTTTTTCACTTTCATAACCTCTTTTCGCTTTTCCCACTTCCATGGCCAACTACGTCTCCTGGCCAAAGGTTTGTAGACACGTGCTCGTTGTGTGCTTCTTCTAAAATAAAAGGTATCAAAAAGGAGTTCATCCCATCTCAGCTGCAGTAACAGCCTCCCCAGATAGCACACGTCCGTTGAAATGACTTTGATTCCATATCAGACAAAGAGGATCTTCAGTGTTGATCCAGCACTGATCTTGCTCGTTGAGAAGGCCATCGATTCAACTATGAAAAATCAGCCATTTGTGGATGGATTCAACAAGGATTCAACATAGTTTCAACGCTGGTTTGGCAAAGGTGCTTTCAATGTTGAATATATTCAGTAATATCAATGTTGATTCAGCATCTTATTTTCAGTGTTGAAAAAGTCACCGTATATCAATGTTGAATTAAGGTTTTGTTACCATTGAATGCACAATATTGAAAATCTGACCACAAATTGCTTTCGTTTCAACGTTGATCATTCAACACTGACCATAAATCAGTGCATTTAACCATAATTCAATGTTGAATCAATAACATGGTGTTATCTGGGTCTGCTCTTCCGGTAAGAACGTGAAGAAATGTGCATTCAGCCACAAGGGCGTCAGTGGGGTCAGGTACTGATGTTGGATGATTATTTCATTATTCATTATTCCATTTCATCCTAAAGGTATTGGATGGAGCTCCATCACTCCAGAGATCACAGGCTCGCTGCTCCACAGCTTATTCATAGTGATTTGTACCCCTTTATCTGTTTCTTAGCATTGTGCCAATGCTTTGTGGGCCTATTCTCATGTGTGGCTGCTCCAGGGCCTCCTGTTCTATTGGTGGTGCTTTTCCATGGAGATGATATTGCTGTGTGTGCCTGTGTCAGCAACAGAGGCACCTTTATAGAGAAGCAGAGTTCACATACTAGAAAAGCTCCAACTCAATGAGACAAGAAAGACTTTATTATGGAGAATTGACAAAACTGGTTCATGATTGTCTTGAAAGATGAAGACATAAAGCTTTGTTGTTGCAGTGTAGTGTTTTCCCATTGATGGCACTGATTCCTTTATCTGCCTTTTCAAATTTCAGTAAATGCACTGCTTCAGTTCCAACGGTCACCGGATTAAACTGGGACTCAGGGGGCTTTAACCTTGTCCTGCGGAAGCAAGAACTGTGGACAGGGGTCTCAAGTTTTCGTCCCCTTTACACACAAAGGCTTTGCTTAATTAGTGGGGTTGCCTGGCAACCCACAGCCCATCTACATCAAAGCCAGGGGTGAAATAATAGGTGACTTGATTCAGAGCTTTCACTGGCTTTCTGTCACTGGTGCTGCGGTTCCATTAAAGCTCTTCAGCATGGCTTTTAAATACCCAGAATATAAAAACTGTCCACAGTGCTCAATCATACCTGAGCACGTTTCCCATTTGTTTCGTGCTTTGCGATTTTGACCTCATGTGTTAATTCCCTCACTTTAGTAAGCTGTTTTGGGGGAATGAAGCAATGCTCAAATTTTCATTTCATGCCTGTTCACCCACAATGTGACTGGTCCTTGTTCACTCTGACGCAGTAACTAAAGCTGGATCACAGCAAATCAGTTTTATTTCACAAAGTGTTGAGATACCATTAAGTGTGTTTGGCCTAATAGACACCAGACTCACATTCAGAAACACTGTGACGTTTTTTATATTGTGTTTATATCATGTGTGCTGTTTGTTGTGATGATATAACACTGTGTTTACATTATATTGTTGTAAATGTGTGGGTGAGAAATACAGATTACAGTGCAAATCCAGTGTTGGAGAATGGATGTTGGATGGATACAGGTGTTCTGTTGCACACCCAACTTGTAAAACTTCATCAAAAAGCGCTGCCAATAGAATAGGACACTCTGGAGCTGCCACACTCAAGCCTAAAGTCACCATGCCCAATACTGAGCGTCAGCTAGAGGGGTTTAAATCCCCCCAGTATTGGTCTGAGGAGCAGTGGAACTGGAGTGATGAAGCTCCACTGACCAGCCACTGTTCTCCATGTCTTTTCCTGGTATTTTGGCTTTTTGCAATGCTCTGTCTGTTTCTCCTGTTTTCTTGTTTTCTTGTGTATGTCCTTGTTTACATTGTCCATGGGCCTCTGTTCATGTGTCTGTATTCCATGTGAGTCTATGATGGTTTTAGCCCCCACCCTTGTTATTCTGTTCACCTGTGTCTTGTTCCTGTCTCCCTCCATATGTCACTATGTACAGTATATATATA
>JBBPCX010067735.1:0-12938 GCA_037974365.1 Hydrocynus forskahlii | reverse complement strand
CGTGCGTGTGTAGTAGGATGAATAAAATATATGTTCTATAAATAGTTTCCCCCTCCCATCTGTTTCCTCATTACCAAATTTCCACCTGTTGGTTGTGACTTTTTCCAGTGTTTGGAACAGCGCTGCCAGTTTTACACAGTAGGCTACTGAGGTGCATTTGTTTGAGATATTCGCTGCGCTGGCCTGAAAAGTGAAAAACCTTTCTTTAAAACGACTCCTAAAAGAAGAAGAGAAAAGACAGAAGTGCACCACAAACAGATTATGCAGAAACAGTTTAAGCTTTGTCAGTACCAGCATTCAGCCGCAGACACAAAAGTTACATCCTGTTTGAAGCAACACAAAGCGCAGCTGTTCAGAGGCACTGCAACAGCAGTTCTCCTGAAGATGGGTCTCCCAAAGTGTGGTAAATCTTATCTTCATAACAGGCCTGACTGGAAATGCATGAAACAATATCATGTTGTGATTCAGCAGCTTGTATAATCTTTTATTTAGTGTTGTTGGGAGCTCATATACCTGTTATAACACTCACAGATCAGGATGCACAGCATACAGTAAAGACTAGCCCCTTACTGGCGATGGATAAAGAGAACCTATATTAAACTGGAACCAGTTCCTGACTGGTCAGTACTGAAAGAATCTGAAGAATCTCCTGGACAAACAGTGCTGCTATCAGTGTTTCTGCAGCATTCTAACACAGCTGGATTTTCAAACAGCCAATGCTAGATTGGATCAGTGGAGGAACAGAGCGGCGCTTTGCACATCATCAACACACATTCATTCAGAACATTTGTAGCGACGCATCTCCCTCATATCTACAGGAAACTCAGGAAACCATAGCACCTTATTTCTCCAAAATTCACAATAAAATAACAACAAAATAACAAAATAAATCTTTTTACATCTTTTCAGGTGATGGCTTAATTTTCTGCACCAAATTATGGAGAGTTGGATCAATAAGAATATTGATAAGTATCGGTATCAGTATCATTATCAGTATCGATATCAGTACCTGCACTGATAACATCCATCACTACATATAATATGTGCATTTTGTTTTTGCTTCTAATGTGCTGAAATCATTAATTGTGTGGTGAAGTGTGCATACGTGTTTTTAACAGAAGTTGCTTATTAGCACTTCAAACCAAGGGTTCAGTTACATGAGCACACTACAGGGTGTCGCTCCTCCCTCATTATATATACACAGGAAAATCAGGACATATTTTAGCTTTTTATTTATCCAAAAAGGCCACAATACAATAACTGTTCACCTATTTCATTGCCTTACCCAACCTTGGAAGGATTATATTAGCACCCAGTGTTCATGGCATCAAGTAGCTACATTTGGAGATATGGATGACAATTCCATCTCCATGTGCAGAAGAATTCCTCCAGTTGGTTTAGGAAGGGGGAATATGGTGGCAGAAACAATTCCGGGGTCTGTGGTAAACCACTTTATCTGCTGTGGAGTGGTGAAGTGGCACATTATGCCACACCAGAAACACCAGAGAATCTGCACTCAGTCGCTCTCTCTCACTCTCTTGTATCAAAACCTTGCCCGGTTCATGATTTATTCAACAGAACACTATCACTGGACACTGGTGCATACACTTGTGTAAAAGCAAGAAAAACAATCCACAGTTTAGCACATATTGAGCCTTGTTGTGTTCTTTGTATGAAGTTTTGAAAAAGTTGTTTCAGTATTGAAAAATGATTTAGCTGTAGGAAAATACTATAACAGCTGAATTGGCCTGACACTGTGTGTGTGTGTGTGTGTTGATTTTTTTGATGTTAAGAAGAACATTTATAGTGACGTTCCTCCCTCATTATGTATACAGGAAACTCAGGACACAGTTAGTCATTTTTTGTCCAAAAAAACTCACAGCAACTGTCCTCCTTTTCATTTTGCTCCAAATGATTTCGAGCAGGATCAGCATAAGTAAGGACAAGTATTGGTGTCGTGAAGTAGTATCGATATCGATGTCAGTATAATTCTAACCCACCCCCAGCTCTGAGGTTGCTGGGGTTATTCATGGAGTCTCCTGCTCTGGAACTGCCTCAGTCTTGACTCACCTCAGTCTGTGGTTCACCTCAAACAGTGCAAGCAAAAGGACTGAGGCAGCAGCTTGTTGCATACTTTACAGGATTTTGCTCTAAGGTGGTGTTTAACTGGCTTTGTTTTCTCAGCAGCTTTCATTCGATTCAGTGTTTCTTCAGCAAAAAAAATTTCAGTGTCAGGAAAAGGCAAAGATTGCAGTTTTATTGTACCAAAGGTTTCAGGTTCGGTGTGATAGCTGCTCTTCCTCCTGAGCTTCACCGTCTTGCAAGGTGACCCAGATTTCGCCCAGACGTGGGTGTGCTCTTAAATGCAAAGCACTCATATTTATAACTCCTTGGAGGACCACCTTTATATCACCAGGATACTTTATGAATATAATCATCCTTCTGGAGGTAGAGGTTGATCTGCTTGCTTTAATGCAGCCACAAAGGAGTTCACAGCCCCATCCGTCATTCCAGAGACTGTAACTTGAATCTGATTTAGTCTTTGTAATCACTCGGATCAGTCAGTCAGTCTGTAGATCTCAAAAAACTACACTTTTGCACTTTTAAGATCTTTACATAAGCTTAAAATTACACTGAGGTCAGGTTCTATTTTCATTCATTAAATTCCTGTAACTGCTTAATACACACTGGGCTTGTGGGGACCCTGCCAGCCCACCACAGGGCACACACACCATTCACTCACACACTCACATAGTATGTGCGTCAATTTCGAATCCGGGTCTCATTTATAACATAGCTAATGGTTACATGAAACCTGGGATTGAAATATGTAAAACAGCATAAAGTTTAAGCAAATAAGACCATAAATCAAACAGACAGATAGGAAAACCAGGAAAATGGTCATTCAAAAACAGGAGTAATAAAAATGAAAGTAAAAATAAAATACAAAAGAAAGAAAAACAAAAAGAAATAAGCAGTACAGTAGGTGATAAAAAGAAAAAGAAGAGAGCAATAGAGCCCTAAAAAAACAGTAAAACAGTAACAATAAAAAGCTAAAATAGGCCGAGGGGAGG
The DNA here is from genome assembly GCA_037974365.1 of Hydrocynus forskahlii. NCBI lineage: Eukaryota > Metazoa > Chordata > Actinopteri > Characiformes > Alestidae > Hydrocynus > Hydrocynus forskahlii. The sequence continues at coordinate 9,864 of JBBPCX010067735.1, read as the reverse complement.
TGGATGGAGATGTGAAATGGTCGTTTGTGAGGGATATGGAGCTTTATTATAAAAGTGCTGCACTGTAACTAAAAGCTGGTTTCCAGTTCAGTAAAAGCTTCAGGGTCCTGAAAGTTTAATAGGTTCCACTGATTACGGCGAGTATCTGCTGCTGACTGAAATACCAATGATCATGTAATAATAATAATGTAATAATAATAGTAATAATCGCAAATTATGTATTATTAGCACTGTGTTTTTCAGCTGCAGAGTAGTTTTGCATAATAAACAAAATAATGGAGATCTTTCACTGTGTATGTGCAGATCTGTTCATGTATAAAGGTTTAATATTAGTGCAGTGTTGATGGAGTTTGTCTGAACCTGCAGTAATGTAACAAGAGGTCAGATGTTTGTGAAATTGGTCACAAATTGTGAATATTTGAATATTCATGTGAAAATCGAAAATGAATCTTTCCTTGTTTCACACTCTCTGTCACACTTTCTCTCTCTCTCTCTCTCTCTCTTTCTTTGCACCTTTCTTTTTCTTTCATTTTTCTCATCCTCTCATTCTCTTATTTTTACTTTCTCTTGTCTTTGCACGTCTTTGTTGTCTCTCTCTCTCTCTCTACCTCATTCTTTCAGTTCTGTCCTTTCTCTCCCTCTCTCTTACCTTGCTTGTTCTCTCTTTTGCTCTCTATTGATTCATCTTCTGCCTTTCTGTTCTCTTCTCCCATTCTTTTTCTTTCATTCTCTCTCTCTTTCTCTCTCTCTCCTTACTACTGCAAGGAGGTAGCACTAATGCACATGTTTGCTAATTTCCAACAAAAGAAGAAGAGGAATACCCCGGTAAAACATGACATTAGATGGTGCTGTACAAACAGAAACAAGACTCCAACAGCCTTCATAAACAAACAAACAAAAAAAACATTATACGATGCAAACTCTGCTGGGTAAAGCTGAAAAGCGTGAATGGATATGTGTGTGTGCGTGTGTGTGTGTGTGTGTATATATGCGGCACGGTATGGGATCGATATAGTGGATATCAGATAGTGGACTAGCTCCCAGCGAATATCGAATAACATGTTTGCTTGAAACGCTCTTCCCTCTAAAGTAGTCGACACAGAAAATAAACAGTTTTTTCGAGATTTATAATAGTCTTGGATTCACTTCCGCACCAGTGTATCAGTGTACAAATCCAGACTCAACTTTCAGTTTCCTCTGACAAAGTTTAATATTTCTCTTGCCATTTGTGCGATAAATACATTATTGCAATACATTTGTGTACATGAATACATAGATTTAAAAAAAATGCATGAATACTGCTCTGGCTGACCCTACTGGTTCTTTTTTGTCCATTACAATGTATCAGATAGTAGAAAAAATCAATACTGTGACATATTGTGTCTTGTAAAGTATCACAGTATTGTGTTTTTGCTGTATCGTCCTCCCCTACTGTCATCTACAAAACTTGTCTCTACTAATATGACCAGAAATTGCGTAAGTGTGGCAGCAAGCAACTGTGAGAGAGTGTGTAAATGGGGTTTTTCCCTGAACTGTCTCTTTAAGGAGGAATATCTGCTTATTGATGCTCACTGCCGAGCCCCGCACTTATCCTGATTGAACGCTGAGGATCACTCCACAGCCCTGAGCCAGGAGCTGACATCTCAGGGCCTTTTCAAGGACAGCAGACATTCTGTTGCCGGGCAGTGCTCCTCCAGGAGCCGCAGCTTTCAGGGTGACATCATTCACCTGTAAGTGTGTGTGATATGCCGCGGTGGTCTCTCCTGCTGGCACACTTCCATCAGTGGGCAATCTCAGCACAGATGGCGAGAAGGGAGCCGTGCGCTGCTGATTACAGCAGTCACCTGACAAGCCAGGCGCGACGTTTTGGCTTTGTTGTTACGGAGACGGGGCGCCGTGTTGACAGCGTTGTCATGGCGCCACATGTCATCTGTTTGACTTGTGCCAAATGAAAGGAACAGGATCAGACATTAATTGCTTTTGTGTCTTGGCATAAAGCAGGGGGTCCGCAAACAGTCCTCTGCAAATTTCTATTGCTATTATTATTATTATTATTATTATTATTATTATTATTATTATTATTTACATTATAGTGTAGTGCTGCACAATATGGACAAAATATTAATATTTAGATTTTACTGCTACATATTGCGATTGCAATGCCTTTCAAAATATTAAATTCTATCACTTTTCTGCAATTAAAAAAGCTTAATGTTATTGCAAATGTTTACTTTCCCACGTTTACTTCTCCATCCATACAGTCCATATAAAGGAACAGCTGGTTTTCACATCATAGTTTTGTGAGGGCACAAAAGCAACATATTGAAATATATTTCCCTATTCTGGCCACAGCAGTTTAGCCCGACCCATTCATGCACCGCCAACACCTTTATTGTCTTAAAATGGGACTTTTGTTGGATTACACCTGGATTCATCAGAACACCCAGTACCTCACCTGGAGCTGTGATTTGTCACCCTGTCAGAAACACTGTGATTGGTTAGGGGCTCATATGGAAATATCAGATCCTTTTGCATATCAGTATTGCGAAAAGGATTAGCAAACGATATATTGTGAAGCCCTACTAGTCTGGATTATAGACATAAAATAACAGCACATCATGCTTTTGATCCTTTTATTTTCAGAAGTTTACTTTGGTCAAAAAATGAAAGCATGTTTTATTCAATCTTATGATCAGTTATAATCTTAGTATTTCAAAATCAATGCAGTTTTGTGGCCCTCCTCACAGCAGGACGGCACATTTTTACACCCTCAGTAAAGAGTAATCGAGCATGAAAGTTGGGAAGAGGAAGCAGGGAGCCTAGCATGTGTGGGTCAGGTGATGTGCACAGTGTCATTGTGACACACTCTCACACTGACCACAAGTAACCCCAGTAGAACACACCCACGCTGCAGCAGAGCGCGGGGGGAGCAGCTCCCGAGCAGAGCGGAGGAGGTGGAAGCAGAGGGAGAATGATGGATGAGAGGATGAGGAGAGGGGAAACATTCAGAAAAGGAGGAAAAGAAAGAACATGAGGATGATGTTTGAAGCAAGAGTGTCTCTCCCCTTTCATTCTTTCAGTTCTTTCACTCTGTTTCACTCTCTTCACTCTCTCTTATTCTGTCTTTTCTTTCCCCCACTCTCTTATACCCCTGTGCCTTTTCCAACTCTCTCTCTATTTGTTGGGCTCTCGCTCTCTGTCTTTTCACACTCACTGTCTTTCTCATTCAGTTTCTTTTCTTTCTATCTTCCTCCCACTCTCTCTTACTCTGCCTTTTCTTCCAACCTCCTCTTCTGTATCTCTCTCTCCATGTGCTTTTCTCTCTTAATCTCTCTCTCTTTCTTTGTCAGTGTCTCTCTCTTCTCTCTTTTATTTTCTCTCTCCTTCAGATTCTCTCTCTCTCTCTCTCTTTCTCTCTCTCGCTGTCTCTTTATGTCAGTGTCTTCCCTCTCTCTTTTAGTTTCTCTCTCCTTCAGATTCTCTCTCTTTATATTAGTGTCTCTCTCTCTCTCTCTCTCTCTCTCTCTCTCTCTCTCTCTTTCTCTCTCTCTGTCTCTCTCTCTCTGCTGCAGTGGGGCTGGGGAATGATTGGCGGTGTGCCAAGATGATGACCAGTAGTGGGTAGAATAGAAAATTGCGGAGAAGCTGAAGTGCAGTGTGTGATGGTATTTACTGTAAAGCTGCAGCCTCCTCTTCCTCTTCCTCCTCCTTCTCCAGTTGACATCAAAGCCTCTAAGCCTGCATTCTGAGAGGTGGTCTGGAAAAGGCCAAGTTTCATTTAGTTCAATTTTCCTTGCGTTTGTGTGTGTGTGTGTGTGTGTGTGTGCGTGGGTTATTGAAGGGGCATGGGTTAACAGGCTTTGCTGGGATTACACTGTACAGACTGTAATTGAGAGAAGAGTCAAAGGCATTTTAGGAAACACTGGTAACAACAGAGGATCATACTTATGGGCTGTCTCTTTAGGCCACATACAAACACACACACACACACAGGGCAGGACTCTAGTGGCTGCAGTTTTGGTGTTTGTCCACTCACTATATCACACACAAACACTCTGGAACAGATAACGCCAAGTAATGCCACGCTGGCCAGATAACTGGGCTTTTGTTGGACGACTTCCGGATTACTGTTGACCTGCTCTTTTATTACTGATACTGTATGTCACCGAAAGTCATTTACTTTGTCAACAGTCCATTTATAGTTAATGACTCCCCACATTTAAAGGATTTCTCTTGCTTTTCTCTGTCTGCCCATTGACTTTATACTGCATGTTCTACTCTGCTGTAAACTGTAAACTTAGGACAGCATGCCATGATGTAACGTCCGATATCGTCGTCTAGAGTGCGCTATGTAATTTATAATATTCCAGTTTCTACACACAGTGCACAGTCTGTCCATTATGGGGTTTTGCACATGTGACTGAATCTCCAATGGCTATTTGTTTGACACCGCTTGGGTGCAGTAGTTTGTATTTTAGTGCACTATGTAGGGAGCCTGCAGCCGTTTGGGTCTCTTTTATGTTGCTTCAAGTTTTCTTAATTTTTTTTTTTTTTTATACTGCAGAACAGTGCAAAAGTCTTTAATATTTAAAAACTGTTTAGAGGGGCAGTGAGTGTGTTTTTCATTTAATATTGCTAAATGCACCAACAAAAACTAAACAGAATAAATACATGTAGAGTATATCAGTGTGTTCCTTGTGGAAATCCAGTATTACTTGTAGCTTCCATCAGAAACCTAGTTTGACTCAGTCAGTCCTTCATTAAATTAAATCAGGAACTGCTGATGGAATTTCATAAATCCAAACAACAGCTGGAGGAACTGAAGAGAAATCTGGAACCAAACCTGTGTTCTCCTTACCAGCTCACAAAATATCAACAACTTTTTACAAACTAAAGCAAATCTTGATACTTTTTACTGCTTTCTTGTTTGGTTGCCTTTATTCTAATGGTGAGTTTGGTAGCAGAAAGACACTTTATCACACGCTGACGAAAATGGCTTCAAACTTTGCATAGGTGACTAAGACTTTTGCATTATATTGTAGGCTGTAATACTGAAGTAAGCTGAACAACAACAACAGGGAACCGGTTTATAGGTTGTGCAGGCTAGTAAGGGGATAGAATGGTCTTCTCATCTTCACTGATAAACGGCCACTTTCAGAGCCTGATTACTGCTGGATACTCTTTTGTTTCACAGCAGGGAAACATTTAGAGTTAATGCATCATACTTTAGATTGAATAATGTTATTTCAGAGCCCTTTAGCCATCATACACAAAGCAAGATGGAGTTTTGCTGGAAGAACATTTAAGGCCCTGAATGAAGTAATCAGTTAGATGTTACTTTGTGTATAATGTGAGCTGGAACTTATAAATGCAAAATGCCACATGTTCATTCATTCGTTTATTATCTGAGCTGCTTAACCAGGGTCACGGGGGGTGCAGGTTTGTGGCCACTCTTAGGGATCATAAGGCAAAAAATGAAGAAACGCCCAGGACAGGTCACACTCAGACACAGTGGCAAATTACCATCTCCATTTCATGCATGTAGCTGGACTGTGGGAGGAGTCCAATGACATGCAGAAAGTGTCACATGTTTTATTGTATTAAGTTGATGATATTGCATCTAAGATGTGGGCTGGTTGATTTTCTGTGGTACTAATGAAGCACTGTTAGCTGATGAGTAAACTTGGTTGTGATAAAGAGCCTATATTAGGGAAAATTGAATTTTCCATATTTCAATTACAAATACAAGACTTTTGTGTAGTGTGCATTAGTAGTGCAGTAGTTGTGCAGTGTGTGTAATAAAGTTTCACTCCCAATTACACATTAGCCATACAAGGAAATAAAGCTGCAAAGCTGGCCTGTTTTTAATTCACTGCTTCTCACGAAAACCAACTCACTTGCTTGTACAGTACTGTGCAAAGGTCTTGAGACACTCCTCGTTTCTTTATATTCTGCTTCCAAAGATCCAGGCTTTCTTGCATTTTTTTATGTACTCAATTCTTGAGAGATAGTTCCATGAGGACTTTCAAAGACTCTCATTTTCAGTCCTGTCCCTGAACCTGACCAGTTTCAGAGGAATGTTTTTTCTTTGTTAAGCCACACAGTGACCTACATATGAATTATTCAAGCATAAAAAGTACATCTAACTTAAGTCCTGAACCACTGAAGAAACAGGAGCAAATTATTTCAGATGATCAGGTGGTGATCAGTATACTGGTGCTGCTGAATGCTGAGTGATTGGAACACCTTTATCTAGGCACCCTGTATCTTTAGTTACCTTGCAGACTGTCACAGTAAACACATATGTTCCCATTTCTTTCTTTTAATCTACTCAATATGCCAAAGATAAGATGGAAACTCTGGACACAGTTTAGATCCTTATTTCTCAAAAAGTCACAATAAAATTAAATTTTTTCATTAATTCATTTTCTGGAACCACTTAATCCTTACTAGGGTCGCACGTACCCAGAGCCTATCCCGGGGCCAGCGAGCGTGAGGCAGGGACTCACCCTGGGTAGGGCGCCAGTCCACCGCACTACATCTTTTCGTGTGATGTCATTATTATTTCGCACCATGTTAGGGAGAGTAGGATTAACAAGAGTATTCGTATGTATCGGTATTGATAAGCAGTTTCAGTAAAATACCATACCTACCCTTACTGATATGCATATTGTGATGCAATGTGACATATCATAATAACAATTAATATTGTTGTATCATCCACCTTAAGACTACATTTTCTTTTAGTTCCATCAGGCAGTTAAAGCAGTTATCCCAGGACTGTACAAATCACATGTATACGTATTTGTGTAAACTTTCAGTGCGGCCCTATTCACATAATTATCCATTATTGTGCATTATTGTACATTATTCGGTTCGTGCCTCTCTCTCTCTTTCTCTCTCTCTCTGTTGGAATGATTGATAATGTGTTAATGGGTTGCAGTGGTGGTTCACAGGGGAGCTGTGTGGAACTGCTGCGGTAAACTCATTACTTTCTGCGTATTTTCATCAGTCTCTTTGTGCCTCGGCTAAGTGAAAGTGTTTATTTTAGCGGATGTGTCAGAGAGGACCCTTTCAGTGGAAGTGTTTGTAGTGCTGAAGATGGCAGTAAAGAGAGCGCTGTGACAGCTGTGGTGAAGGAACACAAACCCAAGGCCGGTTTTGCCCTCATTTCATATCAGACCTGACAGAAAGCGAGAGAAAAGCCTGCGCCCCTTCACTCATGGGCCCCAGGCAGTGACATGTTCTGTTCTTTGTTTCTTTTTTAATTAAACAGTTTCACAATTGGTTCAAAATATCAAATGTTTCTATTCTGACAGAAAACAGTCACAGGTTTTACCCCTGCTAGTGTCAATAAAAAGGCCCAACAGGAGCCCTCATCATTATAACGGGTCCAGCCATCATAACAGTTGCCCTAATTATTATAACCCAACCCCCCTTTATTTTAATAGTAGCCCTCATCATTATAACAGTACTCTCATCATTATAATAGTAGCCCTGATCATTATAGCAGTACTCCAATCATTATAATAGTAGCCCTAAACATTATAACGGTAGCCCTAATTATTATAACACTAGCCCCCCAGATGCCTCCATCATTATAGCAGTACCCCCATAATCATAACAGTAGTCCCCATCTTCCTATCATCGTACCAGAACGTCCATCAATATAACACTAGCCCCCATTTTTATAACTAGCCCCCATAGATGTAACAGCAACCCCCATCAATACAACAGGAGTCCATTATCAAAACAGTAGACTCCATCAACAAAGTGGTAGCCTCCATCATTATAACAGTAGCCACCATAATTACAATAGTAACCCACATCATCGCATCACCATAACAGTAGCCCATAGACACCTTCATACTAGGTGTTGCATGATTATTGATTTAAATCAGTTGAATAGTCATGTAAAGAAGTAGAAGACAAGTTCACTAGTGGTGTTTGGAGAAGTATTTTGTACATGGAGATACCTCCATGCAACTGGATCCGGAACTTCTGTCTGTAAGAGCCAAATTCCAAAACACACACACAACATTTAATATCTAGGTTGTAATGTGAACTTGTTTTAATTACTTAATTGATTATTAATTCATTAAATCATGTTATTGGTTATTGGTAGCATTATCTGGCACAGTAAAGTGTAAGGGTTGCACTGGTGTTACTGGAGACTGTGGAGATGCTGTGGTTCCAGCTTGGAGCAAACATTCCCAGTCATGGGTTAGAGTAATGATAATCCTGTCATGTGTGTTGTTGATCATAATGAGAGGGTGTGAACGCACATGCGCACACAGAAAGTAGTTATTTGGATTGTGTGTGTGTGTGTGTGTGTGTGTGTGTGTGTGTGTGCGTGCATGTGTGTGTTTTGTAACTTGTTTTGTTTGAGTGTATGTCTGATGAGAGCTTTAGTCCAGTAATAAATGGTGTCTAAGGACAGTGGATTTGTGTTTGTGTGTGTGTGTGTGTGTGTGTGTGTGTTTATTGAATGAGGACTTTAGACCAGTAATATAATGTCTAGTACAGCGTGTGTGTGTGTATGTGTGTTTTCAAAATACTGCTGACTTTGTTCACCTGAATTCATTCTTCCCCATACCCCCCACCTGCTGTGTTAATGTTTAATGCTGGTCTACCTATTGTTTAATGGCAGCTGGCAAACAGCTTTTAGGTATAATACCACCACAGAGATACCTACACATAAATAATGTATTGTCGCTGTCTGGCGGAAACCTCGTAACTCCACTTTTGGTCTTTGTTGTTTTTTTTTTCATAAATCGATACTATTGGTCAGTCTCCACGTGGGTCTGTAAAATTTAGAAATTATTAACCAATGAAAAGTGTTGAAAACAGTTATACCAATTTTGATGACACAGGATTCATTTATTTAGTATATGCATAGTTTTTTGAGTTTCCTGAAAAATAGCCATTTTGGACATATGAGGTTTTGGCCCGACAGCGATGATATATAGAATATATTACTACACCTTGGTATTTACATATTTTTAGTAGATATGGGATATATAATATTCCATGTAACACACATGGATTGTTGTATGGAAAAGTTTGAACAGCCCCAGTCAAATTACATTTTGTAGCTGTTCAACATTTGGACACTTTGAAGTACATGACGAGGCTTAATCTCTGTCAGGGAAACAGACCTAAAGTTTTAAATGTGCCTTAATTTTTGCCCAGAACATTGTGTGTGTTATTCGATTTTTTCTGGTGTGTTAAATTCAATAAATAAACAGGAATTGTGTGTTAATATAGGCATAATTGTGTTCTCTGTACAGTATGTGTACTTGTGTAGACATTAGATGGAACATATAATAATTACATACAAGCATACAGAAGTACTTACACAGAAATGGTACATGCGGGGAAGAGTGAGCAATAAGATGATCATTTGGAGAAGTTATTTTGCACATCATTACTGATGGGGGATATCATTAATGATAACCTGGATGAAGGTCATTGTGTTTATAGGTCTTTACAGGGTTTTGTGATTTTACTGCTTTATTTTCTTTGTTGTAATCAAACAAAAGATCATCATGTATTGTGATTTTATGCTTTGGCCACATCACCCAGCACTATAAGTGTGTGTGTGAGTGTGTGTTTGTGTGGGTGTGTGTGTGTGTGTGAGAGAGAGAGAGAGAGAGAGAGAGAGAGTGGGATTATAGCTCATATCCAGTAATTCACATTGTCTGAGTACAGTGACTAGGTGTGTGTGTGTGTGTGTGTGTGCGCGCGTGTGTCATATCCAGTAATTCATGTTGTCTGAGTACAGTGACTATGTGTGTGTGTGTGTGTGTGTGTGTGTGTGTGTGTGTGTGTGTGTGTGTGTGTGTGTGTGTATGTGTGTGTGTG
>JBBPCX010067734.1:0-12938 GCA_037974365.1 Hydrocynus forskahlii | reverse complement strand
ATACAAAACATGTTCATGAAGTTCTTTGCACAAAATCACTCTCACATAAAGAGATCTCACCAGCTTTATTCTTGACATTTTAAGTCCCTTTCAAAATGAGTCATTTAAGGGCTTTGTCACTTTTATGCAAATAAGCTGTTGCTGGCCATGCCCCACCCATCCCATGCTAACGCTGCGCGTTTAACAAACGTGAAACAGAGGCGCTATCCAGCCCTACATGTTCGACCCCGAGTCAGACCCAGAGCAAGATGAAAGGCACACTTCATGTGTGACTTGCCTTTGTCTGTAGCCATAGCGCTCAGCGTCTTACACATCTTACAACAGAGGAGCCGTCCAAATGGCTCATAAAAGCATATGATTACTGACACCAAAATCTTTCAATTGACTCTTGGATGTTTTTTTTCCGCACTTGGAATGTTTATAGGAGCAGTAGAGACCCAAATGGAAATACTAAACGATGTAAAAAGTTGTTTCATAATATGTCCCCTTAACAGTATCTCACCAGAATGCTGCATTCCATCTAACCCCTCTTCCTCTCCCACCATCTCACTTACTCTCTCGTTGATAATGACTGACACAAACAGACATTCCATCACAATCACTGAGGATCAAATGAGGAGAGAACTATGCAGACTCCTGCCAAGTTACTGTGCTCAGGTGGCATAAGCCCCCAATTTCTGCACATCTGCACTATGTGGAATACAGCTGAGGATCTTCAACTTGAGCCTCAGTATCAAGAAGGCACCTGTACCATGGGAAAACACTGTCTGGTTCCAGTGCTAAAGAAGGTGTGTCCTGTACCCCATCAAACTACTGGTGCTGGACACCCTCTGCCCCCAGGTTAGGTCAGCCCTGGTTAGGCCTCTGGCTAGGTCACATTTAATTTGCCTACCTGCTGCACCATGCCTACAGCCACCAGATGCTGGATGCCATGCATCTTCATGCTCCCTTAGGGTGTTTTCATGCTTGGCCTGTTTCATCCTTTAAAGCAGATCGATTTGTCCGCATTTTTTGCGTATATGTGAACATGCCAAATAAACTCAGACCCCTTTGAAATGAACCGAACTCAGACCACATCAGGAGGTGGTCTCACTCCGGATCAGTTTGCAGCTGGCATGAAAGCTAGAGGATTCTTGAGGACCACACTGCAGTGCCGTGTCAAAGTAAAAAAAAATGCGCCAAAAATACATTTGGCTTAAAAGTACATTTGGCTTAAGTTGTTCACATTAAGGTATATCAATAAAGTCTGTTAATCTAAGGTTTTGAAAGATGGTTTTATTCAACAATTTATAAATAAACTGCACAGAATTTAGCAGCTTGAAATATAGGAAGGGTGTAGTCATTCTAACTGTAACGTTTTCCTTATTTTTAACAAAACCAAACATACACTTACACAGACTGAATATGAAAAGGATACCTCAACAGTCTAAATGCTTTCTTTTAAGGCAACTGATCCTCAGGTACCTTTACAGTGTATAAATTCTCAAAAATAAAAATGGACAAAAAATTGTCCATCTGTATACTCTTAAACAGGCTTTTAGAGTTAAGAAGATGGGTTATATTTAAACAACTAAATCAAGGCAAAATGTTAGGGTAAAGAACCATACAGCCTGATGTACAGAAATGGCATAATAACAGAAACATCAGACCTTGTTTTCAAACATGTTAAGGAAAAACTGTCTATCTTACTCACCAATGGTATTTTAGACTGCTGACAAAAGACAGTGAAATACATAGTCAATGCCCTGCACGTGTCATGTCCACTGCCATGGTCATGTATAGGTCCTTTCTCTTCCATGTCCCCCTCACCTTCATTAGCCACATTTGTTGTGCAATATGCAACAAGCTGTCACCACCTGATTAATTATCTTGACATTGTGATCAGTTCTTTTGAGTAAGCAATGTCAGCGGGCTTTAAGTCTGCCAAAAGCTCTTTCTACACACATTCTAGTGTGACTTAGTTTTGTAATTAAATTGTCACTGATGTGGTGCTATGCCCAGTCCTTCAGGATATGGTTTCTGGACCCATGACAGCAGTGGATATGCTGCATCACCAATTACTGATATGGAAACAGTAACCCCCTGGAATTTTGGCCTCTTTGGAACAGTGTAGAATTTGCAAATCCTCTCGCATTATGTAATTCCCAAGGCCAACTGACATTTATGTCCCAAAATTGTAATATATGGTCAACCACAGCCTGGAGCATTATTGAACAACAATAATCTGCTTTGTTGATGTTTGGGGCTATGATGGGCACATATGTGCCATCAATAGCCCCAGCACACTGAGGATAACCTGAATCCATTAATAATGCATGGATTACGACCTATCTGACTGAAAGGCCCCAGTACATGTGGCTGCAGGGCTGTGTGTCTGATACAGTGATTTGTAGTACTGGAGCTCCTCAGGGAACAGTTCTGTCACCATTCCTCTTCACCCTCTATACATCTGACTTTAAGTACATCTCAGCGGGCTGCCATCTGCAGAAATTATCAGATGACTCAGCAATAGTCAGATTTAATAGGAATGGGGATGACGCAGAATACAGGAAGGCTGTGGACAGTCTACTGTTGACTGTTTTGAGCTGAATCAGCCATAGTTCAACATCAACAAGACGAAAGAACTGTTGATGTACCTGAGAAGATCACAGTCTCCTGTCACTCCGCTGTCCAATATTGGGGTGGATGTGGAGATTGTCCAGGATTTGGTGTACACACAGGCAATGAGATGGGCTGGTCAAAGAACTCTCTGGCCACCTACAAGAGAGGCCAAAACAGGCTGTACTTACAACGTAGACTCCAACCTTTTAGATTCTGCAACACCATGTTGCAGATGTTCTATGATTCTGTGGTGGCTAGCACCATTTTCTATGCAGTGGTGTGCTGGGGTGGCAGAATGAAAGTGGCAAACCCTAAGAGGCTCAATAAGCTAATCGTGAAAGTGGGCTCAGTGGTGCTTGAGGAACTTGACAGGTTGGAACCTATCATTGACAATGCTGATCATCTACTCCACAGTGTTGTGGTCGAACAGAGAAGCACTCGCAGCCATAGATTCATTTACCTAAAATGCTCCACTGAACACCACAGAAACTCCTTCCTCCTTACATCATAACTCCATCCCTTACTCTATAACTCCATCCCTTGTCACAAACCCACACAATAACTGGTGCAATAACCTGCTGCTACTCAGATGTGCAATTTCATTATCATTATGTGTGATATCCCTAATTATTATGTGCAATAGTGTTTTCATGGGCAAAATGACTACTTCTGTCGCACTACTTACGTCACATGCAATAATGAGCCAGGTATAGAGTACTCCAAAACCATTGTGTTAATTAGCAAACTACTACAGCATTTTATTTATTCATCTATTGTATTCATATCCACCACGCTTCCTGACCACAGCTTTCTTTGTATTTACCACAGTATTTTCTGGAGTTTTATTTTTGACTTTTTGTTTATATTTTATATTGTTTTTTGCATTTCTTTGTGTGTCTGTGCAGACATAGCATAAGCAATTTCCTTCAGGATCATTAAAAATTTCTGATTCCGACTTTTGCTTGTGAAAGCTGACATGGCTGAAATGCTATGGATCGAAATCACCTTGTAACATATTGCCAGCTGAAGGAGGAAAATATCCTCCAACCAAACCAATCTGAACTGAAACACAGTAAAAAATAAGAAGGTTGGGACGTAGAGAAAAGAGTCGAATATTTTCAGCATTACACATAGAGTGCCAAAAAGCCCATGGAAATCTGGAGAGGGCAGTTTCATACTAAGTGTCAAGTATTTATGAATGTGGCTTCATGTCCATGTAACTCACTGCCATTTTCAGTCACAGTATGAGCAACAATCAGGCTAAAGCGGGTCATGAACATCCATTTTAAATCATGTGTTAGTCTCCACTATATTGCAGAATCAAAGGTGAATGCCAGCATCTTAAAAGGACAATAATGAATTGACAAAAATGGTGGAAGAAAATTATTTAATTTAACTCGCAGTTTTTCCTACTGTATGATTCAGGAAGCATGACAGATTTCAAAAGCCCAGTGATGTAATCTCAGTTTGGGTGATAAGTTCTTCTCAGTACTTCTGTGCGTATCTGATAAATGTGAGCCAAACCTCTGTTTTCTTCATGCATATCTTTTGTGATTCATTAGGGATGTGAAGTACCCTGCTGCCTCTAAGGCATACTAGAGATGAACCTCAAGTATTTTTAGATTAATTTAACCAACTCTGGTTGTCCGTCTGATCTGGTGAAGAATTCAGAAGTTCAAAATATCCTATCTAATGTATGTATTCTTAAATGTTGTGTTGAAGTTCATGACATACAAGCAGACATTCCATCTAAAAAAAAAAACAATAATGAAAAACTATGGACATTTTGCCCATCAAAAATGTCAGGACACTATCCAGAAGTTATCAAAGAAACCACTGTAAAATTTTGAAAACCTGTGTCCCCAAACTTAGTTAAAATTCCCCTTTACAACAGACACTCATCGTTTGGGAATGGAGTTTTACATTACGGACACTGACACACTGCGATGATCAGATTTTGAATATAGTGGTAATCTTTTCCCACGTTATAATTTTTAATGCTTCTGCTGATATGCGTGCGAGAATACTGCCATATAGGCTGATCTTTGGCACTTGCTTCCTGCCACAGCCCTGCTGTGCACAACACCACAGCTGCTCCCTCACAGCACTCAGCTCTAGAACTGGGCTGTCGTTACGAAACCTGCCTGTGCAGAAGAAGTAACAGCACCACATTCTCAGCTATTGATTCAGCTGAGGCTTTGGGTCACACTGGGCCCATCAGGGCGGTTTAAAACTTGTTAGTGTTTTTGTCAGATTCAGAGTACACCGGGTGCATGACCTCAGACACAAGCTGCACAACCGCCTGAAGTGCTCGGACACGCTGGCAGTTAACGTATCATGGTGGATGACATGTGGGTTGGGTGTGCCCGCCTAGAGCATTTGCTGGAAAAAAAAACCCATGGAGGCCCTAAAAGCTTTCTAAATCTAGTCAAATGGAATGAAAAAATGCCATAAGCCGATTACGCAGAGAAAGCTGAAACCCCATAATGTCTTTCTGATATTTTATGTCCGTACACGACAAAAATGAAACATCTTAAAAGGATCAATCCCTTAAATATAAAGAAAATCAGGAGGTCAAAACACAAACTTGTCTTATTCCTGAATAGCACGAAAGAACACAACAAGAAAGTCCTGAACTAGGAACCTTCTGTGTGTTTTTATTAACTTTCAACAGGAAAATGGGAACCCTAATAGCTATTCAGACACCCAGAGAGTAACTGGTTATTAGAAACGTGTACCTTACATGAATCATATTATGGATTAAGTAAGTCATTTTCAGTATGAGTAATGGTACTTTAACACTAAGCTACTTGGTGCATTGTCATTGATATGTCTGACAACCACATTATTCCAAAAAAGTCTCCTCTGGATCAAATGTAACCTTCCTAATACAGAAAACTTTCATGTTTCATGCTGACAGTAGTCCACATAGTACCACTCATCCCTACATCATCAGAACACTCATCACCTCACATAGGTGCAGCACTACAAAGCTCAGAGAACCACAGTATCAGGATCTGCATAATTTACTCAGCCCACTCCATACCCACAAATCCCCCCCCTCACCAAAAAATCGTGAATATGAGCCAACCTACAACACACTACGAAATACTTTTGTTAAGACTTCTTGACCAAGATCTGATACTGGGCTCTGTGCTGGTCATATTTTACGCTAGCACTATTTACAGTGGAGTCACCAGGGTGGCTATTCACCATTAGCTCATCAGGGATAAACTCCATAATGACGATGAGATGCTGCATGTAGTCCAGCCAAGCAAAGGAAATGTACTCATTCAAAACAACCCTCTAAAAGTCTGAGTTTGTGAGAACTTAGAAATTACCCTCAGACCCCCACTCCCACACACACACACAAAATGGTTTGAGGCTTGGGAAAACCCATGCCTCTTTGTTTTTCAGAAGCACACGGCAGAAAAAAAAAAAAACAATCCAGGCCAAGCAGAACACTTCATCATGGTGCTCGGCGGAAAAGAGGCAGACACTGAGCAAGACAGAGAGGAGTCATCTGTTTGGAGGCATAGGGAGTGACCTGGCCCACATTGAGAGCCATTGCAACAATTATATCCATGGGATCCTTGTCTCAGGGAGAAGTGTGTTTTTAAATCTGTGTGAGCTCTAAGCACAAGCCTATGGCCAAGAGACTCACTATCACTCTGGCCTGCACTCATGAAGAAAAGTTTACCTCACAACCTGTGTACTCGGTCCAGCAAGTGAAGAACTGGCTAAGCGATCAGCAAAAGAGGACAGGTCAGATCACTGTTTCCATTATCACATACATTAAGGTGCATGTGGCCACTGTTGTGCTGAATATTTGTGCACCCCTGCACTTTGCATCCAGACCAATTTTGATACCTCATGTTTTCACATTTGGTTGTGGGGCACATGGTTATGCATTTGCATTTGAATCTGCATTTAGTTGTGCATCAAGTCTCAACTATATGACAGCACAGACCATGGTAAAAAATATCTCATTTACAATTAACACTGAACAACTACAAGACATTTAAAGGGGACATATTATGCAAAACTGACTTTTTGCATCCTTTTGTATTTCCATTTGGGTCTCTACTGCTCCTATAAACACTCCAAGCCCGAAAAAAACACCCATCCGTTTTCTGTGAATCAGTTGAAAGATTTTGGTGTCAGGAATCATATGCTTCTACGAGCCGTTTGGACGGCTCCCCTATTGTGAGGTCAGAATAGGGAAATTTGCATAGAACCATCCCTCATCTGTTGAGCCCCCACCCACTAGATTAGTTGAAGCTCCGCCATTTTTGTTTGCTGTTTCTACGAGCACGCATTAGAGGCAGAGTGCGATGGCTACAGACAAAGGCAAGTCACACATGAAGTTTTGTGTTCATCTTGCTCTGGGTCTGATTCGGGGTCGAACATATAAGGCTGGATAGCGCCTGTGTTTCACATGTGTTAAACGCACAGCGTAAGCATGGGATGCGTGGGCTCATTTTGAAAGGGAATAAAACTGTCAAGAATAAAGCTGGTGAGATCTCTTTATGTGAGAGTGATTTTGTGCAAAGAACTTCATGAACATGTTTTGTATAGCCCATAGACCATTAATAACTAAAGTGAGTTTTGCATAATATGTCCCCTTTAATACTTCATAAAAAGGTCAGATTCATTTTGAGCAGCTCAAATTGACTGCACACAGTACAGCATCTCCTTCGACATGCCCAGAAAGGGTTTACTTGGACACCATCCTGAAACAGGATGCCACTTTTAAAACATTATATAAACTGAAACACAACCAGCTTTCCAATGCTATGACATTATTTCTGCAATATATACAGTAACCCACCAACCCATACGCTCCAAGAGCACCCACGTATAGTGAAAACCCGTTGTTGTGTTGTGAAAAAAAAAGCCTAAAAATGCCTATTTTTATAGTGTAAACCCTAAATATAGTGTAATTCCCCCAAATATGCTCCCAAAACACATAATTTCATTTTAAACCAAGTTTAATACACTACCCTTAATGAAAATGTAAAATAAGCCTGTGTTCCTACTGTACAGTTTACTCTGAACTCCTGCAGTGCTAGAATGTAAATACCGATGTTACCCCTGTATAGACAGTACTGTAATTCAGGCATGGGCGTTTTCTTTGGTATGTGCTGTTGTTTTCTTTGGTATAAGCAGGTAAATACAGTAATAAATTATTGTAATTTTTGGCAATAAATATACAGTAAAATGTATGGGTAATCACCAATCATTTTTACAGTTCAATAATTTACTGTTCATCGAGTAGCAGTAATAAAAATACAGGGCTTTTAAGGACAAAATGAAAAACAAGATAAACACTCGAGATGCTCCACGGGGGAAATTCTGGACTGCCACTGCTATAGGTGCATCAAACTGCAGCAGCCAACCAACAGCAAGGAGAAATAAATAATGTTCTCGGATTGGCTACTTTCAAACCTCCCCCCTCTGAGTCAGGGGCGGACTGGCAATCTGTGCATCCTGGAAAAGAACTGCCATCCGGTACACAGCCGTCGGCCTGTCTTTCTCAGCGGAGACGCAGACCTCTGCGCACAGCTGGTGAAGAAAGTCAAGGGCTGTTTTTTTTTAGTCCCAGTCCGCCCCTGCTCTGAGTACAGTATTTAACCATCCCAAGAAGTGCTTTCTTTATGTTCTCTGAACAGTACACAAACATTTATACAGTTATATTTTATATGGAATTGTAGCTGAATTTACCTTTATATTTGTTACAAAATTAGTAAATTATATTTTTCTTAATAATTTAGCACTAAAATGCAAGAAGAATTATATGTTGCCACAAAATATTTTAATTTCATTAAAATTTAATTTCATTTTAAAGTCTGCTTAACACATGACCCTTAACAAAAATGTAAAGGTAAACCAGCTGTCTCCCACAATTCATTCAATTCACAATTCATGTTTTCTTTGGTATGCGCTGCTGTTTTCTTTGGTATAAGCAGGTAAATACAGTAATAAAGTAATGTAATTTTTTTAGTAATAAATATACAGTAAAATGTACGAGTAATAACCAATAATTTTACAGTTCACTGTTTGTCGGGCGGCGCATCTCATTCAGGGGCATCAGGAGGAGTCGTACTGTAGTGACCCGCCGGTTAAAGCAGACACTGGACAGCGACTGAGCTCATCATCATCTTTAATTTACAGTAATAAAAATACTGGCCTTTAAGAAGGACAAAACAAAAAACACTCAGACACACTCCACGGGGGAAATTCTGGACTGCCGCTGCCACAGGTGCATCAGACTGCAGCAGCCAATCAGCAGCAAGGAGAAATAAATAATATTCTCGGATTGGCTACTTTCAAACCTCTCGCCTCTGAGTACAGCAGTTTTCTTTTTGTTCTCTGGACAGTACAAAAACATTTATACAGTTATATTTCATATGGAAATGTAGCTGAATTTACGTTAACATTTATGTTAGTAAATTAGTAAATTATATTTTTCTTAATAATTCAGAAAGCAAATGCGTAAAAAAACAAACTGCCATGAAAAAAGCCACAAAAAAAAAAAAATGCGGAGAATATTTGCAGTTTCCGTGTTATCGTGGAGATTTCCACGTACAATTATCAGTTAGGTTCTCAGAAAAAATCTGCGCTAGACTGATTCCGTGACTCCTAGTGGTATACCAGAAACCACACAGATTCAGAGCCTGAGTATTAACCATCATAGTGATTCATCCTGTCAGACTTGTCTTAAGTCACTACCTGATTAAGAGCAGACCCATCCTTTCTTCCTTCCAATGTAACGTGATTATTCTGCCTAGGTGTTTATGACCATGTTTTTGCACTGAGCCCAATGAAAAGTGCTAATGAAGCTGTTCTCTTCCAGCACTCACACCTGTTTCTTATTACATCCACTGCTTTGTTCAACTCCGTGACAAATGACTACGACTTTACAATCCATGCTCACTATATGAACAAGCTGGGAGTTTATGCAGAGAAGCAAGGAGTAGAAAGCTGCCTGAGCCAGTGCCTTCTGTCAGGGACTGAAGCTTAAGTTAAGCAAAAAGTGACTTATATTGTGATGTGGGGCCTAATTCAGTTGAAGCAGAAGAAACTAGAGTGCAGTTGCCGCTGGCTAAAGAATGTATAATTAAATCAGTTACATGGTTTTTGCTGGAGCAGAAGTCCTTGCAATTAGTCAAATGCTTAAAAAAATCATAATCATTACCATGATTATCTAATGTAATAAAGCTTTGTTCAAAAATGTTATTTGTGCTAAAAGCTTTGGGATGACTGAACAGAGCCAACATTTATAAGGTTACGACCCAAAAAAAATGAAATGCAAAAAACATGGCAAATCCTCACAGAACAGACCTTAAAAAAAAAAAAAAAAAGCTGTCAACCTATACAACGACATTTGATCTGGTGTACTCCAGGAGAAAAAACTCTAAAAGAAACAATACATCAAGTTTCATGGCAGTGTGGTAGTCAACTGAACTGCTCTTTGTGTAAATTCTCATGACAGTAAAGGTAGCTTGACTATTCCTGTGCGTTTGCGGGAAAGAGTGGCGAGTTTTCCCAAGATTTGGTCTCCTCCAGAGACCCGATCTCAACTCTCAGGGTGAGTGTAAACATTCACAGAGAAAGGCTGAATCTCGCCATTGTGCCGACTCACAGCGTGCTAGCTGGCTTAGCCTCAAAAGCGCAGCCGTGGGACGGACAGGAACTTGATGTTGTGATTAAAAACACGCCTCGTTTCAGCAGGCTGGTATCGTTCACCAACCTGCAAGGGGCAATTCGCTCAGTCAGCACGAACAGCAACCTGCATATTTTAATCACAGCAGGAATGGCTTGCCTAGCTAAGTGTGATTCAAGACTGATAATTCTTTACCCTTCTTTTTTCCTTTCCCAAATGGGATTTAAAATGGGTTTTTTGACTTCTGAAGATTTTAACACAACTGTGTCAGTTTTATTTCATCATGTGTTGTACATATTTTTAGACAAAAGGTCTTGTTTCTGCCCTTGTGCAATGATGAGACAAAGCATCAGTGTTTATCAGTTTTTGATTATTTAAAACATTATTTTCGAATCTCCGTATTATATCTTGTACTGTGCAAGATATTGCTACAGGAAGTGGGATGCAGTCTTTTTTAAAGCCTGAACATATCTATCAGCCATTCTAGAGAACTTGCACTTTTCTTCAACATCTTCTGGTTCAGCTTACAATTTTTAAAAGCACTGGCCGAAGCACTGCGGATGATGTTTATTTGAATATTCAGCATTGACATTCCGGAGGTTCAGCATCAGCTCTAGTGCCACTGTCCAAAGCAGTCTGCGATTCTGCTGACAGCAGGCTGTAATCCTCTAGAACAGAACCAAAGAGGCCCAGTCCAGACACTACCTGAAACGTTTATTTTCTCACACCTTACAGGTTTACATGAACATAACTTCAGCAAGCAGGGATTCCTTGGTGAAACTGACTGAGAATGTATTTATTTTGCATGCATTTCTCCATTAAGATGGAAAGAGGCCAGGTCTTACAGGTCCCTCAGGAGCAGGCCACCTGGTATGGTCTCAATCAGGTCCTGGATTGCATACCCCTGCCCCTCCACTCTTGGGGCGTCTAGCCTGTCACACATGCTTACCTCCATTTATTCATTTTGTTTCAATTAGGTATCGGGGTGTCCTTCGTAAAAGCTTACAACCATTTCCCCAATAAGGGCTCTGGAACAGGTGAGGCATGCATACCTTGGCTCAGGCAACAATTTTTCCCTTAAATTTTCTCTCCGTTTGACCTGCTACATAATGGTCATTAATAGGCAGCTCAGCACCCTCACACAAACCTTCTGATGATCAAACAAATGTGATTCTGCTGTTTTCTGACTGCTGGTTTCAACAGGGGAAAGGTAAGCATGCCCATATGTCCATCAGTAGTCACGTAAGTGTGTATGCAATGTGATTTTGACCAATTTTGTGCCGCTACCTGGGGCTGCCAAGGCAATGTGGTTTTCCGTACCTTCTGAAAGAAATCCTCACCTCCATTCACCCTCCCTTCGGCGGCAGCTGCAGAGAAGAATGGGACATTTTAGAGAGTGTGTAACATCAGGGATCACTTATGAATGTGTATCAACAAAAATCAGCAAGTAATCTCAACATGTTTTCCACATGGCCTACAGTGGAAAAGTATTCAGGCAGGTAGACATTTTTCTGTTCTTTGGTAGCAAGTTGTCTCAGCAGGAAATACATCGATTTCCATTTTTTAAAGCTTGTGTTTGAGTATGTGCATTTAGACTGCTTTAAACTTAGCAAATCCCATGTTTTGATTCACAGCCATGGATCTAAGATGTGTCTCAGAATTACATTAGTGACACTAACACTGAGGGTGCATGTAAAACTCAGGACTAACACCATCTGGCTATGAAGTGCAGAGGACACAAAAGCTTTAACTTACCCAAGATGGACATAGAACAAAGATGTCTGAAGATAAAACTGTAATTTTTCCATATTATTTAAATGCAATTACTACATTACATGATCAGTTAGACAGTTGTGTAAGGAAATACACTTACATTCAATTAACACTGTGCGTCCACATGTTTGAGTCTGTACTTGTGTTTTTATCAACAAAAACTATCCTATAAAATACATTTAATCAGCAAAGGCCTTAATGTAACATGAATGTATGAAAACGTAAAAAAAAACAAAAACAAAGAAAAAAAAAAATAATAATAATAATATTGCTGGATTAGTTGAATGCATCAAATTCATGCCAAACATCCACATCAGCTGCGCCACATTTCTACATTTCACTGAAGCTTGTTTTGGAGCACTTCAAATAACTGTACAGGAAAACAACTGTACATGGAAAATGTATATGTATATCAGGCTGATATACCACAGAGACTCGCTTACTGCATCATCTTAATGTAGAGCTAAGTGTTCCCTATCCAAGCTTCATCACTCTTCAAATCCACACTGCGTCCTAGAGAAAACAAGATAAACTTTCAAGATGAGTCAGGGGTGGACTGGCAATCTGGAAAAGAATGGCTGTCTGATGCACAGCGGCTGTCGGCCTGTCTTTCTTGGCTGAGACGCAGACCTCTGTGCAGCTGGTGAAGAAAGTCCAGGCTGTTTTTTAGTCCCAGTCCGCCCCTGAGTACAGCATATTTAACCATCCCAAAAGTGTTTTCTTTGTGTTTCTTTTTTTTATACTATTTTATATGGAATTCAATATTTTATATGGAAATGTAGCTGAATTGACGTTCATATTTGTTACAAAATTAGTAAATTATATTTTTCTTAATAATTTAGCACTAAAATGCATGAAGAATTATATAGTGCCACGAAAAAAGCAAAAGAAATGTGGA
>JBBPCX010067733.1:0-37350 GCA_037974365.1 Hydrocynus forskahlii | reverse complement strand
TGTGTGTGTGTGTGTGTGTGTGTGTGTGTGTGTGTGTGTGTGTGTGTGTGTGTGTGTGTGTGTGTGTGTGTGTTAACGTGGGAGAGAGGAAACACACACACTGTGAAGGAAGGATGCTTTCCCAGGATTTAAAAAAAGATAAGAGATCAAAAGCCTCAGCATTGATTTAAACTAATTCACTGAACAAAACTGCAGAGCAAAAAAAAAAAAAAGCTTAGCAAAACCAAATATAAGCCACACATAATATAATGAAATATGTACGAGTCTAAATGACATTATATGAGTTGCTAACTGGTAATGAAAGCTTATTGCTATGATAATTAGCATAGTGCATACTGCATAACTCTTCACACAGTCACCTCAAACCATATCGAGTTGTTGAATAATTTCTGATAGACTTGTTTATGTGTTTTCTGATACTATATGACATCATAATAAAATGGACAAAAGTGTGTTGCATAGCTAATCTTAGTCTTATGTAAATCTGAATATGGCCTTTACTTTTGTCCACTTTTATAGAAAACAGCGGCAAGTGAATTCTTTACTTTTACAGGTGAGGATAAATTCATCAGGCACTATTATATCACCACTAAATTCACCAAAGGGGAACGGTGTGTCGATTCCTAGAATTAATTCTCATCGGCTGGCCATGATGATGATGATGATGACACCCATGGAAGGGTAGTATATGCATCATCATCAGCAGAAGGTGGTGAAAAATAAAGAAAGAAATGTATTAATGAATTAAAACAGTGCTGGTTTAATATACATACTTTCTTTCTGAACAGTCCAGTTATTATCTATTTTCATGATGAAAAGACAACCTGAAATGGTCCAAAATTACATATCTTGATTGATACATGTTGAAAACATATTTTTTTCAAGGTTCCTATATGGCAATGCCAATATATGGTACCACCCCTGAACCTTATAGAACCTTTGTTTTTGAGCTTCATGAGCTTTAAATAGAGCAGGCTCCTTCCTTTCAGACTCCACCAGCAGAGTGGAAAGCTTTTTCCTTGGCCGGTGTCCATCAACTCTAAAGATTCAAAACCGATTTGCAACCTAGCAAAGAGCACCGCCTTTACAGCAGTGGCTCCTGTGTATTTATGAAAGGATTTTGTTCTCCTAAATTTATGAGGCCTCCAGATGGATCATATGGCTCAGAGATGCACTGCCTTGTGTTCAGCCATGAGGTTTATTTGCAGTATTTCTGCTCAGTGAACTCAAGGGGCACCAAAATTATTCTAAAATCATGAGGACAGGTACACTGAGCAAATGAATTAGTGCTTAACAACTTATTACTAATCCAGAAGACATGAGATAAAAACAAACATAATGTGACTTCTAAGGGTTAAATCCTTTTTGTGGATATTTAGTCACACTCTCCAGCACTTAGGAGCTCTTCACACCAAGCCTACTCATGTTCCCGCTAAAATCAAGGACACATCAACCCAATGACCCAACATACTACTTGTCTTTAGATTAAAAATATTTCAAACAAGGCAACTCTAGACTGACAGTGTCTGGTCGAGAGTTTTGGTACATGTTGGAGAATTACAGTGTTTGGTGAAGAATTATGGTGTTTGGTGCTGAATCTGTTGTAGAATAGTAGTGTATCTTTGACACAGATGGAATTTCTTTAAGACTGAATTTTTGGCCAACAGTGATGGTGTTTAGTGAAAAATGTCGCCGTTTAGCATTGAATGATGGTGTTTATGGGTAAATGATGGTGTTTTGTGCAGAATGTTAGTATTTGTTAGAGAATGACAATGTTTAATGGAGAATGGCAGCGTTTTATGGTGTTTAGTGAAGAATCATGTTTTATGTAGAATAATGTTTATGGGATAACGTCAATGTTTGTGTGGAGGATGTTGGTGTCTGATAGAGAATGATGGTGTTTGTTGGAGAATATTGGTGTTTGGTGGTAAATTGTCGAATGTGAAGTTGGTGTGAGGTTGGAGTTTTAGACACTGTCATGGCCTACCACAGCCTAGCTTGAACATTTAGCCCAGCTGCTGGCCATGTAGGGTCTGGTACATTTAAGAAAAAAAAGATATGAAGCGGTCTAGAGTAAACAGCGCCCTCTGGTGGTCTTGAATCCTGCCTGCCTCTTAGAGGCCCCAGTGGACGTTCACCTTGTAAAAAGGCATGAGAACAGTCATAAACAACAGCCAGGCCATGTATGGGCTTTTCATCTAGTTTCAACGACGCTATGGAAACACATTACCTGAAGGCATTGACCCCACGACCTCTCGCTGTCACAGTGCTTAGAGCGCAAATTTACACGCTTTCCCCGGTTCACCTCGTTTGACCATAATAGGCTGTGTGACTGAAGTTTCCCTGAGCGTCCAACAGACTGCCAAGTGCGGGGGTGTGTATGGGGTCACTTTTTTGAGGGATACAACAATAATGTTGGCATGGTAACAGAAGCACAGTTGGTGGGGTCCTTTGTAAAGTAGGAAAGTGTAATGGCAAGGACAGAACACCCCCCACCCCTCCCCCAACACACACACACACAGAATACAGAATCCATCTACAGAAAGAATGATTCCAGTGTCAGGTTGTGGCAGTGGCAGTATTTGTGAGCTTGTTTAATGCACACATCAGAATAAAGCACTTAATGACTGCTACGTGAGTGGGGCAGCTTCAAGAGAAAATGAATTGTCTTTACTTTTTTAATATGAGAATTTGATGTAGCATGTGAACATTGTCAAAATTTCAAAATGTACAGTTTATTCCTCAGTCCATGCCAGACATAAGGAGACTAAGCTGCAAAAACATTGCATTGATTTTCTGATGTTACATCAAACAACATCTGCTTATTCAGAGTATCACAGTTTAACTTCATCCATTCCCATTTTATTCATCCATTCTCATTTTTTCCGAAAGACACGGTAACACAAACACACTGCTAAATACTAAGGGAAACAGACAGGTTGGACAATGGTAAATGTAAAGGTGTGGGATGACTTTGGTACATGAAAATCACATGAACATCATAAATGGATGCATTTTTCCATAGGTACATTTCCTCCTAGAACATTATCAGAATTATAAAATTGTTAAATCGTCAGAGTACTATATACTTGATATTGCTACATGCAAGATGCACACTTAATTCATCATCATACAAGTGGCAACATCACTAAAATACTCCCATATAAACCAGCAGATTGGTATAATGGTAGTTAAGCTGTTTTGGTATGTTAAGGTTTGAGGATAATATGTTATAATAGGGTTGAGGTTTAATGTGCGTTGTGACAGTAGTGACATTTGGGGAAAACATTATTATTTGGAACTTTGTTCTTTTACCACAGTGCGTAACTGAGCTGATTTCCAAAAATGCAATTCATGTTTTTGATACAGGAAATATGAGCAAGATGCCACCTACTGAATGGCACTGTCCTCAGAGTTCTATTGAATGCATGGAACTTTTTAATGAACACTTTTGTGACTCATATTAGCCAACTAAAGGGACAGTCCCAACTAGGCTTAAAGGCACAAACGGCGTAGCTGTAGGATTGAGCCCTGTGGGCTGGGACCCACTTACTTCTGTCACTGGACCACCCAAAAATAAAACAATAAACGAATAAAACCACCTTCAGTGTATTATATCCCTCAAAATCCTGATGTTATGATCAAGAAAGGGAGTTCTATAGATCTGACAGCTGATCTCAGTACTAATACTGATCTCAGTATTAAACTGGCCATCTCAAGGCCCTCAACAGTGTAAAGCTCAGTTACTTTGGGTAGGCAGCACTAAATACACTACTTATCAAACCTTTGAGGACACCAACCTTTTCAAAATTCTTTCTTTGTTGGTTTGTAATAATTTAAATTTACAGAAAGTACAAAAATAAATAAACATGTTAAACTATATATTTATTCAAATACTTATTGACCTTACTATTTGAGCAAAGCCTCAGAATGTGTGATGGTAAAGAAGCCTCAAAAAGACTGAATCTCAGTTATTTCATCTTGCCTTTGTCAGACTCCTTCAACTATCCATTCCAACAGTAAGGCAGCATCCATTGACCTAGGGTATGTATGCTGAACCATGGGATGTCATGGTTGAAATGCTGATGAATTAAAGGAACTGTTTCCACTATTATCACAAATAAGCCAAGTGTGTTTGGTGTCCGGCATTTTCTTTTTTAGTTTTGCACTGAAGCTAGAGGCTTATGTAGGTAAGTAACAGTTGCTACTAATTAGTACTGAGCAAACTGTGTCCTTAATTATCACACATCCAACTTAACCATGTTGAGTTAAGTAAGTTTCATTAGATTTGTTTATGTGGTCTCGGACTCTGTGTTACATAATGTCATTTATTAAAAAGGAAAAAACATCAGGCAATTTCTGTCTATTTCTATACATAAGTCTGACTCGTGTCTGACTCGTGTGTCTGACACAAGTCTATTTGAGATTACAGATTGATCAGGGGGTCCACCCATCAATTTTTTTTTGTTGTCAGGGAGCTGTATTGGCAAAGGACCAAATGAAACAAAATATTTGTTGAGAGGGTGGTGGGGGGTTTGGGGGATGCAGATAAAATGAAATCAAAATGTATGGTTACAGGGGTATTTGAGGATGGACAAAACTAAATAAAATGTGTGTGGTGGTGGGAGGACAAAACAAGTTTGACATCTTTTAACTCATTTCAAACATTCATGTTGCTGAAGGCTTTTCCAGAGAGAGGAAAAGCTCTGTTTTGTGCAGAGCTCTGTTCTCATGTTGTAAATAAATAAGATTGTGCTTTATTATCATTAATTAAATGTATTTATCTTGATAAGCTGAGGTTCAAAATTCAATAAAGGAAATCTACCCCCCATTTCTTTCCCTCTCTATCTCATCTCTTTCCATAATAATATATCCACTCTTTTCCACCCTCCTGTTCTTCACTAGACTCTCTCTGGTGTACATTTTTTCTTTCTACCTCTCGTTTCCCTGCTCTTTCTCTCACTATCTCTGTCTTTATCTTCATATGTAAATCCCTCTGTCTCCCACCACCCTCTGTAGGGTCCTGTGTTCTGTATCTCTTGTGTCAGATAGGCAGTACAACAGTAAGTCTGGTCCTTGTAGAGACATTATAACGATTTATAACTCATTTTCTCTCTCTC
The DNA here is from genome assembly GCA_037974365.1 of Hydrocynus forskahlii. Lineage (NCBI taxonomy): Eukaryota > Metazoa > Chordata > Actinopteri > Characiformes > Alestidae > Hydrocynus > Hydrocynus forskahlii. The sequence goes on along the minus strand of JBBPCX010067733.1, from coordinate 32,230 downwards.
TCTCTCTCTCTCTCTCTCTCTCCTCCAATACGACCTTGCAGAGGACAGTTAGATAACTGAGATATCCATCCACTGACGTCCTGATTCAAATGGCAGATATACAGCAAATGAATGGATGTATAGAACAGAAATGTCTTTTATCCTGCATCTAGATCACGGGAGTTTGACAATGAATGTTAAGCAGTTTATAGAAATATAAAACTATTATGGGTACACTCCTCATCTCTGTTTCAAGTGTCTTTGTCATAGAAACTACTGTCACTAAACAAAACTCAGCTTCTGGGCACAGGCCATCAGAGTATCAAAGTAAACTTAGTACGTTGTAATTGATTAAGGTAATATAATTAATCATTGTAGTGTATTAACGTGATCCAATAATTTATATTCTATCAATTAGCTAAATACTCGAATACTTATTGAACCTTGTTACTATATGTAGGTATTATTATTTTGAGAGATTTCTATTTTATTTGAGTATTATTGAAACACACTTTTCCCTCCCTATGTTTTCATTTAGACCTTCAAAGCACTCATTACAAATCTGAAAGACAAGGAGACTGTTTTTTTGCCAATCGGTCAAGTAGCAACATACTGGAGTAAATTTTTCCTAAAAAAAAAACCTAAAACCTTTCACCAGGACTTTTAAACATCTATGCTGTTTTATGTTTGTGCAAGACACAATACCGTGGCATCTGGCCCCGCTGAGAACCGCTGAAAAGGAGGAGTGTTGCTGCAGGAGGCTGAGTGAGGATAACGCTGTGCAGTGCAATGGCTATGATAATATCACACTATGTTGCATGCCAAGTTTATGCTAGTGTTTGAGTGTATTTGAATTTTACAGTTTGCTGAAAAAACTTTACATATGGCAGATCTTGCTAGTCTGGGTCATGTAGAGTGTGATCAGCTCAAACTCAGCATTAAAGTTTTGTTTTTTAAATAAATAAGGATGTGTTTTTGATTTTAAATATTTGAGTGTGTTCAAATGTACTTTCAGACATTCATTAAGACTTCAACACAGGACCCTGATAGTAAAAGTCCTTTGGCTCTCGTCTAAACCTGTCCCAAGATCTGTAAAACAAAATCTGGCAAACAGATATGACCTGCCTTTTGCTGAGGCAAAACCGGCACATGCATTCTGTACATCTGATGTGAGTTTAGGCCAGAGTTGGTCACTAGGTCATCCTTGAATTGCATTATATTTGTTCCTGATCAGACACAGGTCTATGACTCATTTTCAGATCTGCTCCAAATGTGGTAGCTCAGCTGCAGTTAAAACAACACTGGCCCAGTTCCACCTCACCTTCAACCACAGCTACTGAAAGTGCATAAGAGACATGATCTTGCCAATGAATATATAAATAAACAAAAATTGCATGAGGGTTTATGGCCATTGAAGTTCTAGCTATATTGCCAAAAAAGTTTTATTTGACCAGAGGCTTCAACACACAGTACGGAAGAGTATGATTAATGAAGCAGAAGTGCTGAAAACAAAAAATAAATAAATAAATTCAAATAAGTTGTATTTTTTAAATGAAATGGAAAGTAACTGTCAAAGTTTGGTCATTATGCAAAAATGAGATGGGACTTTCCAGAAGTGTTTCAGACCTTCGGACTGGTTTGGGACACATCAGGGCCAGAGAAGTTCTGCTATCAGGGTACATATTCTCTCCCCGCAGTGCAGTTTTCTATTACCTTTTACACTTCTGCATCTCTGCTATGTTTTTATTTAGCAGTTAAAGCCACTATATAGGCCAGCTTGGCAGTTAATTTCAAGCTAATGCTAAAAGTTCACCCTTGGACACCGTATGTAAAGGGGTGTGTTAGTTTATCATGGGGTTCTATAACAAATATTTATTTCATATCAAAGGAATATTTGTTAATTGTCATAAAATATGCTTTAATAATAATGTATAAAGCATTTATCACCAAATTCACAGATAAAAAGTCCATACTTTCCCAATAGCAGCCAAAGTGCCTTAAACACTCACCTTAAACGTGTCCGGATAACAGAATGTCATATAGTGTCAGAAACCTCATTAGCAAGTCTTTTAGAGCTTGCTTAACCGTGCAGAGGCACGTGTGTTAGGCCTACAGCTTGCTGTACTTGTAATAAATGTAATAAATGTAATACATTTATTTTTCTGAAATGTTTTTTCTGACTAGAAGCAGATGCCTCTTGATATGAGCTGTGTGTCTCTTTCATCAGAGGCTTTGAATCCTGTGTGTGTATGAGTGTGTGTGGGTGTGTGTGTGTGTGTGTGTGTGTGTGTGTGTATGAGAGAGAGAGAGAAACTGGGCCAGCTTCTCATAGCCTCCAAAGGAGCTCTCCTTAAAAGGCCAGGATGGATGATGTCGTGGAGACGTTCTTTTTTCTGTATTTTTTTTTCCTCTGCTTTTTTTCCCCCTCCCTGATCTGAAGCCCAGTAGCCTTTGAGAAGCTCATCACACGCATCAGAGACGCTCATGACATAATGACCCTGAAGAGCTAAAGACTAACACTCAAACAAACACGAGCTCAAGTACAAACAGTTCTTGCCACACTATTCAGCTTTAAAAATCCTTCTGAGAGCACCCCCACCCCACCCTGCGCTGAATGGACATTAAAGGAATAGTAGTGAAGAGATGATCACTCCAAATCTAGGTGATCTGCCAAGACACAAACTACTATCATCATAGATCTGCTCCAAACCAAGCTCTTTCATAGAAAACAGAAAAGTATAAAAATGTATAAAGGCACTGACAAAATTCCCTCCTCACCAGGGTACAGTTTTTACTTCTTAGCTTCATTAGTCTTGTTGCTCCTGTGTAAAACTGAAGAAGCAAACCTCACAGGCCAGGCATGTCTTGGCTGATTGACTACCTCAGGGCAGGGGGACAAAACTGTGTAAATTAGCCTGTTATTGCTGAATCATTCCTAAACTCAGCAGAACATGATACACACTGTAATTTCCCCTCACTGCGTGGTCATCCTGCCTTATTGAGCCTCACCCAGGCTCTCACATGGAGTCTGCTCTTCCAGATGCATAAGGGCTGCAGTTGCTGAGTGTTTGCTAAGAGCGTCTCATTAATTCACATGTCAGTAGCTGGGGGTCAGCCGGTGCATTCTTAGAACTGAAACCTGTTCTGCTAGTTGGGAAAAAGCAAGTCAACATTTCACTGGATGATATAGTTCAGCAAAAAAAATCTAATTTACACAGGTGTCCCCGCCTCACCCTCCCATCCTCTTTACTGATCAGCCAAGACATGTTTGGAATATGAATTTTGCGTCTTTAGTTTTGTACTGGAGCAATGATAAAGCCATTAGCATTTAGCTCAGTGCACTGTTAAAGAAAACACTCTGAGCAAAACGAAACAAATTTTCCTGGTTTAAACACTAGGAATAACAGAGATGATGTACACTGAATGGAGAAGGAACTACAAGCACTTCGGGGCAAACAGACCTGAGCGGGTACTTTCTTCACTGCTAAATGTTTAATGCAGAAAGTCACTAATAATATTACCCCTAGGAATTGAAGTATCGCATATGTATTTATTACAGCATTAAAAAGACTGAAATTTATAATTAAAAAATAAATTTTACTGTGTAGCCTGTATATCAGTGCCCACTCCAGCAATGATGGATTTCTTTATTGTTGGGATTCCTTATGGTTGTATGCCATATTTGAGTAATGCATGGCACTGTACTTGCATCAAAGAGATTGAGACCACAGAATATCACATAACTTCAGCAATAACATAGTAAATGCTTGTTTTACATTTGTAAATGACTATGCTGGTCTGTGCTGTTATTTTCTAGTAGGGATGCAATGTTTAATAGACTTGTTTATGTGGTTTCTGACACTGTATGATGTATGGCTGTCTATAAACATGGGCAATGTGTCAAAACAGAAGCAGCTATCTTGAATCCTGAATTTTGTTCATATTTTTGTCCATGTTAGACCGTGCCAGAAACCATATAGGAAAGTCTGTTAAACATTGACAGCTTAGCGCCGTTTGACCTATGTGCTTTAGGGATGTAGTTAAAGTAGTAGTTTTGTAGCTTCAGTGTAAAACATTTTTTTACTAAACTTGTCTAATCAGCATTTGGGAGAAATAATAATTTTTCGATAAAATACTACTATAGATATGCTATCCATGATCATTACAGAGAAGTTGGAAAAATGGGAAGCTAAGGTAGTGTGTGAGTGTGTGTGTGTGTGTGTGTGTGTGTGTGTGTATGTGAGTTTGTGTGTGTGTGACAGAAAGCAGCATCCCAGAACACATGTGAGTCCTCAGACAACAGCTGCTAAGCTTTCAGTTTCAGAGTCTTACACACTTTTTCCAACAGGACCTTTCAGCAGGGGGTCAGTGAGTGCTTCATGCGTGTGTGTATTGTGTGTATGTGGTTCTGTCCACGGGTGGGTGTGTCTCAGTGTGTGTATTCATGCATTTTGCATATGCTTATGTGTATTTGTGTGTGTTTCATTTTGTGTGTGTCTGTAACTGGGGTGTGTGCATGCATGTGGTTTTGAAGTTTAACGAGTTCTGTGTGTGTACATGCTGGCATTTTCGTATATGTATGCATTTGAATTAGTGTGTGTATGAATGTGTATGGGAGGGCGGGAGTGTATGTGTGTTTATGTTTTTATCTCCATGTAAGGCCCAGTCCCCCCAGAACCTGCATACAAATGGAATGCAATAATGCATTGCTGTTGGTGTGTTGTGTCTATCTGTGTGTGTGTGTGTGTGTGTGTGTGTGTGTGTGTGTGTGTGTGTGTGTGTGTGTGTATGTATACGTGTGTGCTGGTATCATTTCCCTCTTTTCTGAAAGCTAGAATCTGTGGGCCATCTGCCGTTATCTGTGGAATGTGGCTTGTCGCTCATGGACATATATGTAGCAGCAGGTTGACGTTTGCACTATTTTTAGCCTTCTCTTGTAGCTGGAGGTTGTCACGATGATGTCACACACCTCCTAAAATAAAGCGCAGTGTTTATCTTGGGCCAGGCAGTGGAAGGCCTTCTCATGGCATGTTTGTTTGTGTTGATCTGTCCGGATCAGAATTCTTTTTTCCGTTACAGTGAATGCAGTTCTGCGAAGACACTCTCAGCTCCTAGAATTCTGGGTGAGGGTGAGGGGGCTTTGTTTCTCAAGTATAGGAAAAGTTTGGTGAGAAATCCACACTGTTTATCCCCTTATGTTCAGATGAGACTGTCTGGTGTACTTTAACATGAGGGCCACCAGTTGTTACCTAATGTAGCTAACAAATATTGCAACAAGTAATAACCACCAAGATAGCATTGAATACACTTGCCCTAAACTGTGCCAAGTTGTTAAATAATCTCCAACAGACTTCCTTATGTGGTTTCTGATACTGTAAGAAACACTGTCAGTAATAAAAATGGACAAAACTATGTATCATAGCTAAAAGCAGTCGTAGCCTTGAAGCCAAAATTTTGTCGATACTGTTTTAGGTATCAGCTTGTCATAAAGTGCCACATAACCAAGTCTGTTTGAAATTAGGCTACTTGACAAATTACATGGCATGAGGCGAATGTGTGAGAGTATAAGCACAGAGTTTGCACCGCGCTAACTTAGAGGCTAGAAGCATTGCATTAGCCTCACAGCTCCAGTGGCGAGGTGGAAGTTTTGTGATTTATTTATTCATTTTTTTTCCTGGACTGTTCTTTTTCTAAGAGAGTCATGGTCTGGAGTTGTGTTCAGATGTAGTGTGTGCCAGACGCTCACCCTGCCTGGTTCTCCAGAGGGTCCTTTCACTTTATCAGAGAAGCAACTAGGAGACAGTAGTTATATTCGTTCATGAGATTTCACACATGTGGACACTTTTGAAATACACTATACATACAGTGTACACACTCAATGTCGTCTCCATGTTATTTCATACAACAATATAATAGTAGTGTTTAGACTCTATCAGCGATATGCTGGCATTTAATAGTCTGGAACCCTGTTAACTGCCATTTTCATATTTTTGGTCATTTTCATATGCTGTAATAATATATGCTGCACAGATTTAAATATAGCAAACTATTTATCAAAAAGTATTTTCAGAAATACCCCTCTCCAGGGAGACTCAACCTGCCCAATCCGGATTGTCTCACACACACACACACACACACACACACACACACACACACACACACACACCTGCAGCTAGTTTACAGACTCATTAACTTTTGTACATATACCTCACAGTTTGACTTTGTTTTTCACAAAATCTCGGGTTCATTTAACTTCTTGTTCTGTGTTTTCTGCGTTGCCGGGCCTGCTTTGTTATTGTAGATTACCTTCACCTTCACCGCAGCCTGCCTGTGTAATGACCCGTGCTTGTGCTGAAAATGAGTGCTGGATTTGCTCTAAAAAAGCAACAAAGTGAATGTGTCTAAGCCCCATTGGCTACAGTTTTATTCAGTGAGTTCTGTGAGCAAGAAGTAAATAAAATGCTGAATAATATAGTGCAAACATATTTGTATTCATTTTACATTTGCAATACTATTTCTATTATTACATTATATATTTTCCCAGTCATTTTAGGCATCATCTATGACTCGCATGTGTTCATTTTTATTTACAGCTCTTGAGGATCCTACTAATTACTTGAAATCTCTGAAGTTATACTCTTGTCTGTAACCAGACTGGCTTTATATAGCTGCAAAGACTGATAGCAAACTTTTAAACACTCTATTGTACTGTGATGTATGCTTAAGTTTGGGCCATTTCTATCGGTCCATTCATTTTGAAGTATTACCACAATGTAAAGTGTGGCTGGAATTTTCAAAATATGTCACAAAACATGACAAATAATGTTACTAAAGTTTTTTTTTCCAGATAGCAAAGTACACAGCATTACACTGTTAACAAAACTATGTAGCCCTTCAGTGTAGTTTGGCCATAACTGTGTTGATGTTATATTCAGAGTATGCGGTGGTATTTGGTGTATGTATGTGTTTGTGTGTGAGTTTGAATGTTTCTTTGTGTTCATAAGAAAACTATAATAATGTTGTCAAGAGTTTTTATTTGTGTGTCTGATTTACAGTGGAAATGCCCGAGGCCAGTGAAGAACAAAACTACGACTGGCACCACACACACACACACACACACACACACACACACACAGAAACACACACACAGATAGTGTCAGTGGTGAGCAGATCAGGACTTGTCACAGTCTGCTGACAGATTCCACATGAGAGGAGTGCTGTCAGTCATTTCAGGTTATATGCTGTACACACACACACACACACACACACACACACACACACACACATACAAACACACACACACACACACACACACACACAAATTGTACTGAATCTGGAATGAATGATCATATTCTATAAGTATAAGTTTGTTCTCTCTCACTTTTTGAGAAGCTGGTGTTGGAGCAGCTTGGCAACTTTCTGGTAGGCCAAATCAAACGTCCTCAAAGCTCAACTTTGGGCAGCCCTGCTCTTGAACATATTTTAATTAAGCGTTAACATTGTAAGTTATTGTAAGAACAATAAAGAAATCATGCTAATATGCATTTAAAATAATCTGAAAAACTAGATGTGCGTAACTTTTGATAGGCAATGTGTGTGTGACAGTGTGCTGCACTGTGCTGATGCAAAAGGCTTTATATTATTTAGATGACTTCTATTTCATGACCAGAGTTGGTTACACAGTATTTGAAGCAGTTTTAGAGCTTTGTTCGTTTTATTAACCTGCTACAGCTTACACCATGACTGACCTTGGCCTAGATTAATTCTAAATATAAGGTGCATCTCAAAATCCCCTTGCACATGCCTTACACTGAAATAAACATGTCCATGTTTTCAGACGCTAAAATCATCACTTATTAGCACAGGACTGGGTTGGGTTGGGCCAGTCTGGCAGTCTGGGGTGGGTTAGCTATGCTTAATGGCTATGCTATAAATAAGATTAGGGATTATTCAGCTCTGTTTGTTCACTGAGGCAATGTCTAATAAAGCTGAGACTGAAAACTGCAGACTAATTTTAGCATCTTGATAGTAAATCAGAAGTATAAATGTAAGAACAGCATCAACCAGAAAAAAAACGATATTGGAAAAAGACTTACATAACGGTATATTTTAAGGCACATTATGCTAATTTAATTTGATAACTGCCCATGTAATTAGAAACCCCCCCCCCCTTGTGCTTGTACTCACTGGCTCCTTTATCAGAAACAACAAACTTGTTGGTCCACTATAGAGGTTTACAGTTACAGTAGCTCCCCCTCTACCCAGTTCATTAATGGTGGGTTTCTGACCACAGGACCAGTGTTGTTCAAATATAAGTTAGGTGGTTGACCAGACTTTAGCACAGCAGTGACACACCACAGTGTTACTACAACTTAGATCCACGTCAGTGTGACTGCAACGTTTAAGGTGGTCCATTACCCAAAAATATTCAGCCAGGAGGAGGTCTGTGGTCAGAAACTGACTGTTAATGAAGGGCTGGAAGATAGCTAACCCAGACTGGGCGTCAACAGATTAGCTACAGTCTCTTAACTGTACACCAGCAAGGTAGAGCCACAAGAGAGGGGTTTCTAATAAGTGGCTGGTGTCACACACATGGTTAAACTCACACTACATTGCAAGCACACTATGAAATGAAATATAGCCATGTGTATGGGCTCTCATGCAGTATGGCAATTATGTGTGAGTGAAAGCTGATTCTACGGCAAGTACTGGTGGCGTGGAGGAGAGAAAAGGGAAACAGAGGAGAGAAGAATTTCTCTATTCTCTATTTATATCTTCAGAAAGAGGGGGAGAGGGCAAATGTCTGCTCAATCTCTATGCATTCAGACTGTTCTCTGAAGCCTCTGTCAGAATGGTGGATATTCCAATACAGCACACACCGTGCCTTTTTTTCTGATAATGAATCATGTCTTTAGCTGGTAGTTTATATCATAAAGAAAACAGTAGCCATTTATTAAGAATAATAAGTTTAGCAAAAAAATGTGTTGGAAGAAACTGATCTTGTCAAATGTTTCTGTGGGGCAGCTGGTGGCCTGGTGGTTAGGAATCTGCCCCTGCATTCGGAAGGGCATGGGTTCAAAGGGCACCACTGAGGTACCCTTGAGCAAGGAACTGCTCCCCGGACACTTCTTCCCAGACACTTCACTCAGGTGAATTGTTAGGGGCTACTTTACTTTGCATTTCACTATTAACTAGCTAGCTGTCATGTCTGTGATAGTTTTCATTCCATTTCTCTGAACTGTAGAAAAACAAATGAGCAAAACTTTACTAATAAACAGCTTCATCAGTTAACTAAGCTTCACTTCGGTTCGGCCTGCTATTCATGAGTCTGCAGCCCATTACTGTGGTTTGGTTCTGTTCAGTAAAGGGTGTATTGGAGTTGCCTGTTTATGAAGACTGTTCTGAAGAGGGACTCTCTCTCCTCAGATCTCTTACTTTCTCTCCATTCATCTCTCATCTTTCTGCCGTCTTTCTCCAGTCCTTTTCTTGCTTTCTCTCTCTCTCTCTCTCTCTCTGACTCTCGTCTCCTTCCCATATTCTTTAATTTCTCTTTCTTTTTTCTCTTCTCATATTTCTCTCTTCCCTTGTCTATTCTCTTCTCCATCTTTAACATTTCATCTTTCTCTTTCCTCTCTCTCTCTCTCTCTCTCTCTCATTTCTTTAAGTGCGGTCATCAAAAGCTTTAAGAATCTCATTGCCTTTCTTCCACACCATAACAAAGCGCCATGTCAAACTGCTCTAACATGTAACACAGCATTTAAGTAATGTGTAGAGTACAGTGAATTTACTCAGCCGTCAAATTTGCTGGTTTGCTAATTGCTAATGCTGGTCTTCTGAATGCGCTTGTTCTGAAGCAGATTAATAGAGAGGTCAATATTATTATAAGTGTGTTTGCCTCTCATATAAAACCGTGGTTTCACAGAGGTTTCTGGGCCGCTGTGGTTACCATGGTAACGAGTGTCCAAGAAAAGGCGAAGCGAGAATGCACTAAGAAATGAGGCTTTGCAGCAACTACTGTTGTCCTTGTTGTCGTTATTGCTGTTAGCATCCTCCTACGCGGTTGAAATGTCCTTTCACCAGGAGCACAGAATGCAGTTTCCTCAAGGTGCTTCAGATTTAGGTTTGCTTTGCCAGTCTCTCTCTTTCGTGTCTGTTCGGTTCTTGATCTGTGCTATTATTAAATCCTCACTGAAACAAGGTCACTCCATCCTTCCCTCCTTTCAGCTGCTACCTCCTTTTCTGCCACAGTAAGAAAAATGTGTGCTGGTCCACTTATATCCCTTCAGTGCCAATGAACAGATCTCTTTTCGCAAATGAATTCGTTGTCCCCAGTAAGAGGAGTTTACAATATTAGTATTAGTGAAAAATATAATTCATACAGTCATCATTTAGCCTGTACATGAATCCATTTTCATTATTTACCATTACTAGCTATATTAGCTTGATAGCTCCTGTGCAAAACTGAAGAAGCACCAGACACCAGACAAGGGGGAAAACTGTGTAAATTTGTTTTTCTCTTTTTTACCAGTCCTTTAAGGATATAATCTTTCTTAGAGTGTTAGCATGTATGTTCATACCTCTGCCCACAAAGCATTGCATTGCAAGGTTATACCTAATTAAAGCCTTTACACTTTGTCATAGTTGTTAGTGCTCTACATAACCGTGTTTAGTTCTAGCACTGCTGAATGAAGATATTTGTCCTATTTCAGGCCCAGGATGTGGCTCAGCTCTTGTCTGAATGTGGATCAGCCATGCTAGAGTTTACTCTTTCCTTCCATGCCCTCCTGCCATACGGCTCATGAAGTTATTTTATTGTAATGTTCAGACAGTAAAATAACAAAATGTGCTAAAATTAGCATATGGGGCTTTATGTAGCAAGGCCAGGTGGCACAGTTAAGTATTGATGATCATCATAAAAAAATTTACTTAAAATGTGCTCTATTGCTCTATGATGTTCATATGATCAACTCATTCCGACAGAATTGCACTACAGGATTTTTAGGGGGTGATATGGCTCCTATCATTTCATTTAAAAAGTGTTCTATAATGCTCTAAAATGTTCATGTGATCCACTGTCATTCTGACAGATGGTAATACTCTGTAGGAAGTATAGGGGGAGAAACTTCTTAAATTGTTTCATTACACTATAAAAGAAAAAATGACCTCTTGCACAGATGGAAACTTAAATGATGAAGAGAGAAGAGCCCAAGATAAACAGTTAGAATTGTTGTTCAGTTGAATAATCGTCAAAGGACTCAAATAAATAATTGTTAGTTGCAGGCCTACACAGAAAAAGTAACATGATGTTCAACAACTGGGAACTTTATTAGGGGATTTATCTTAATGTATCTTATTTAAAGATAAGCATTAGGGATACTGGTTTTGTTGTTACTGTTCTGTCAGTTACTTAGGTGTCTGTATTTTTATGCTCAGGATGATAAAAAAATAATTTTTTCGAACTGAATGATGGTGAAATATAGAGATTTCATGGTGCATTACATAATTCCCCCATGTAAACATAATGGAATTGAATCATCAACACCCCTACTGTACTGTACATAGCTTCAAGGTTGCTGTAGTCCACTGTGAAGCTTTGGGAGTGGGTAAATGAGGGGTCCTGCAACAGCTGTTATTGTGTGTGTGTGTGTGTGTGTGTGTGTGTGTGTGTGTGTGCGAGAGTAAGTGTGTGTGTGCGTGTGTGTGTGTGTGAAGGGTTTGCACAGATCTATCTGACCCCTCACCTCAGCCTGTCAGAGCTAAACCCCTGTGTCTCTATTACTTGCTAATTCTGCATACTAGCCTCATGCTATGATTCAGGAGGAGCTAAAGCCACTTTTATAGCGTGGACAGGCAGCAGGAGTGGACTAAACACAGATGGCAGATGTACAGCCTTCATCATTGCTAACTTATAAATATATGAACAAAGTATAAATGCAATCTTTGTACCAGCACATAACATCAACTAGTTGCACTAAACAAACTTGCTTCTATGTGGAGCTATATCCATCCATCCATCCATCCATTTTCTGCCCTTTGGGGCAGGGGTTGCTGGAGCCCATCCCAGCTGCAAAGGGCCAAGGCGGGGAACACCCTGGACAGTCACCAGCACGTCGCAGGGCCACATACAGAGACAGACAACCATTCATGCTCACAGTCACACCTAGGGGCAATTTAGTGTGTTCAATCGACCCATCTACAATGCGTGCATGTTTTTGTCGGTGGGAGGACACCGGAGCTCCCGGGAGGGAACCCACGCGGTCACGGGGAGAACATGCAAACTCCACACAGAAAGACCCTGCGTCCAACCCGGGAGTTGAACCCAGGACCTTCTTGCTGGGAGGCAACATATGTATAAACCAACTGCCTATTATTATGTAGGTCCCTCTTGTGCCACCAGCTGGGGTATCTGGCACCAAGTCATTACTAGCAGATACTCTGAGTAAGTGCCAAGGCAAACCAGCACATCCCCAGATGCTTGATCAGGGCTGGAGAATCTGGAGGCCAATTCAACACATCTTGGATTCTTAACCTCTTAGCCATGTTCATGAAACTATTCTGAACAATTAATGCAGTGTGGCAGGGGGCATTATCCTGCAAAAAGATGCCATTGCCTTTAGGGAGTATTATGGCCCTTAAGGCATGTATTTGGTCTGCAACAATGTTTAGTAAGGTCAATGCCAGAACTCAAGGTTTCTCAGCAAAACACTGCTGAGAGCATCTCTGATTCAGGCCACCTTCTTCCATTACTCTCTGATCAGGTGCTCATTGTGGTGGACAGAGGTCAGCATAGGAACTCTACATTTGAACTACTTTATGTTTGATCTATTTCACCTTTTTCCCTCACCCTGAAGACTTGTTCCGTTTTTTTTATTTTGGTCCCCACACAGAGATAAATACAGAATCTCACACTTACACATGCACGCACGTGCACACACACACACACACACACACAGAACACAAAAGCAGCTGAATTGACAGCTGTGATGCCTAAGCATGTGATCTGATCTAAGGGTGCTATTATTGCTCCAGAACTTTGTAGCTGACTGACACACACACACACACACACACAAACACACACACACACACACACACACACACATACACATACATTTAAAGCTTCAGCTGGATGTGTACACCACTGTGCCCAAATGAAGAAAGCACTTACCAGTAGCATGTCTTTGCACTGAACTGCCATCAGCATTGTCATTTCTGCTTCATGTGTTTTTCCTCTGTATTCTACTTATATGTAGGACTTGCACTGTAAGTAGTTGCTAAACATTTACTTATTTTACACATTCTGAATGTACTCCGTGTTTACTTAGACATGAAGTAGTGTGTTGTGATCAAATACCAAGACACATTCTAATGAAAATGGTATTTGCTCTGAATGAGTTCTCTAAACAGGGGTGTCTAATAATGTAACCAGTGGGTGTGTCCCAGGCAGGGTGAAAGGTCAATATCAGCACATGCTCCAGAGACCATGTCACTTTATCAGTTCACACCTTGCCATCGCTCTCTCATGACCAGTGTGAGATCAAAGCCTGGTTAGGCCTGCCAGTGTGATAGCTGCTCAGTCTGGCCACTCACTCTAGCCTGGACTGAGAGTGCATTTCAGGCGCCAGCGTCTCTACGGCAACAGGCACTGGGCGTCTGGGTTTGCTCAAACAGTCTTCACTCGTCTTCACCAGTTTAAGCCTTACCCAGTGCAGAAGCTTTTTTTCCATTGTAGATCTATTTTCTTCATCATTATAAGACCATGGAAAGTTATAGTAACCAAAGTGTACATGTCTAAAATTCTAAGGTTTTAAAAAATGTTTCAGCTGTTTTTAAACCAAACTGCCAAATAATAAATTCAGTGCATTCAAATGTAACTTCCACTGTGCACTTCATTTATGAATGGCAAAGTTTATGCCATTATCAGACTAGGGCAGCTTGTGGTCTAGTGGTTAGGGAGTTCCCTTTATGATCAGAAGGTCATGGGTTCAAATCCCAGGACTGCGAGTGGCACCACTGGGGTACCCTTAAACAAGGCACCGTCCCCACACACTGCTTCCCAGGCGCCCCTTGTTGGCGGCAGCCCACTGCTTCACTTGGTGAATGGGTTAAATGCCGAGAAAGAATGTCACACTGTGTGCTGTGGTGTGTTCATGCGTGACTACAATAGGCCACTTTACTTTATATAAGTTTTGCAGTCATCTAAGAGTTGGCCTTGTCAGAACGCAAATTCAGTCTTCAGTGATGCCACATCCATCCATGTCTCTCAGGGTGAGAAGAATGGATCCCCCTCATCACCCACATCACTAGTATGCTGGCTATGGATGACTTTGGAGGAAGCACAGGCTGGCCTTCAGCCTCCCAGCTTGGCAACATTACGTAAAGGAGGAGACCTTACCAGCTAGTGAACCTGGCAAGGTCTAAATTGGTGGAAAACTGGAGTGAAAACTTCGTTTGCTTAGCTATTTCAAACACAAATAATGCAACATGGAAATTTTCAACCTGTTGATTTTTTTGTTGACCTCGCCCCTTGCACGATGTATGGGACTCTACACTAAGTGAGACAAGTTCTTGTAAATCATCTGCAGGTTTGCATGCAGGTGTGTATGAACACACTGCCTGTTTTTAAAGTGGCTTCAGAACATCTGTGACAGCATCTGTCTTAGATAAACATGGCGTTACTGTGGGGTGCTAATTTAATTTATTTAACTAACCTGCTGCTTTGATCTCATCAACAACAGCAAACAGCAGAGTACAACACAAATAACATTTTCGGTTTGTGCTCCCCAATAGCTAAACATCAGAGACACAAGGTAATTATGTAAATACCACCCTCAACATTTGTATGGTGATCTGCTCAAACATTTACTGTAAAAAACAAGAGAGAGAGAGAGAGAGAGAGAGAGAGAGAGAGAAAGAGTGAGACAAAGAGAGAAAGAGACAGAAAGGGGGAGAGAGAGAGAGAGAGAGAGAGAGAGAGACAAGAGAGAGAAAGGGAGAGGGAAAGAGAAACAGAAAAAGAGAAAGAGAGAGACACAGAGAGAGAGAGTGCGTGTGACTGGTTGGACAAGATGAGGACGGCTGTTAGAAAAATACTGCAGCAGTGGTTGCTGTGGTAACGAAGGAATATTGTAGCAGTTTTCAAATAAAAGATTGGAGGAAAGCAGGATTTAAATGCATGATGAGAGCATGAAGACTTCATAAAGAGTTCAAAGGTGTGGAATTACTTTATTCAATAACTTAAAGTGTAGACAGATAAATTGCCTAATAATAAATCTGTAATTTATAAGGTTGGTTTATATTTATAATGCTACAATTGAGATGCCTTGTTTTGAGTATTCTTAGTATTCTGGCAGCAACATGAAGTTATGCTGGATATGAATTTTATACATTAATTCAGTATATTTAACTTTGAGTTCAGTCTGGATACTAATTGAATTATAACTTTTGTTATAATACAGCTGTCATTTCAGAAACACTTGAAATATTGAACAAACCTTTTCTGGTGTTTAGTTTAATTTAAATCAACACTATTTGCTGTTGACACTATTTACTATGTTATTAATGTCTTTGAAATAAAAATATATATACTAATAAGAATAGAGACTAATTCAGTAGTGCAGTCCTACAAACAAGAATGCACACATATACACACACACACACACACACACACACACAGAAACGATAGCTTGCCAGTAGCTGATTCATGTGCTGAGTGTGCAGAAATCCATTACTGTGTGTTTGCTCTCTCTGGACATCCTGGAGGCTGATGGATACAGTTGAGGAAAGTTGAAGAAAATTAAAACCTCCAACCAGGAGATAAAGAGAAAATGGCTTTAACTTCAGCTTGTTAAAACTGTAGCCTGGTGAAATTGCTAATTTGCCACGTTCACCCCTTAAACCAGATTGGCCAAGACATGCTTGGTGTTTGAACTTGGCCTTAACTTGAGGCTAATGTAGTTTACAGATGCTGGAAGCTTATTAATGTGCTAGTTAGTGGTTAAGTAATGTCTAATAGACTTGCTTATTCTGACACTGCATGACACACTATTATGTAAAAACATGGACAAAAGTACAGACAAAATTAAAAATGAATGAACAACTCTTTTATGGTCATCACTGACTTCCCCTTTCACTGGGGCATAAATATGGTATAAATATGGTATAAATATGGTATAAATATGGTGGCACAGTGGCCAAATTCATTATGCAGAAAAGAACCCTATACGCCTGGTTAAATTAATGTGTGATGGATTGGGGTTTTCCTTGTAACACAAGACATAGTGGACTCTATGCTTGCCAGAAAGCCGCAGCTGGGTCTTTTTTCTAATTATGGGTGGGCTTCTGGGTTGACCTGAGGAGGATGGGTTCCCTTTTTGAGTCTTGGTTCCTCCCAAGGTTTCTTCCTCCAGCTGAGGGAGTTTTTCCTCGCCTCTGTCACCTTTGGCTCACTCACTAGGGGCTCGGACCTGGACTCTGTAAAGCTGCTTTGTGACAACATGGTTGTAAACAGTGATATATAAATAAAATTGAATTTATAAGACTGAATTGAATTGAATCTTCTAGCAGGATGATAGAACAAAACATACTACCAAATCCACACAAAAAGATTACAAAATCATGCCTTTGACATGGCCGTTCCCCTCTCCTGACCTCACTCCCTTGAAATCTAGTAAAGTTCCAAGAGTCCAAGAGAAAGATATAGGACCATGTAGGATCTTGAGAGATTCTTTACTGAGGAGTGGTTTCAGATGGACTCAGACTGAAGACACTCCTTGGGGGGCAATAATTGTGCGCATATTCTTTTTCTGAATTTGCCCCAGCTAAAGGTAATTCTTTCTCTTATTTTCAGAATGAATCTGAGCTAATTAACCACAAAGACTTTTCTTTGCTTTGGCCTTGTTTACCCATCTATATGTTATGTTATAAATTGTCATAATTATGCAGTTGACTGTAAGAGTATGCTATCACTTATCAAGTCATCCATTGTGACTTACCATTCTGTCTCTCTGTGGCTTTGCTGTGTGTGTGTTTCTTTTCAACTTTTGACTCATTTTCCTGTCAAGCTTTGTTCTGAGTTTGTATATGTGTGAGTGTGTTTTATCATGAATCATTATGAAAACTTTACAGAAGCTGTTTCACTGCTGCACAGACGCACACTGGTCTGGATCCTCGCCCACTTAGATTAGCCTAGCAGTTACACACTACAGGTAAAGTGATGCAAGAGGTATAACAACTGTTAACACAGACCGCTCACATGCTCCAATACTGTATATTACTGTATATTACAAACACATTGTATATAAGAGAGAGTTACAGTCATTATTATTTTGGGAGACAAGTTAAGTTGCTACAATGGAAAAAAAAGAGATTTTACCAAATCAAATATTTTACATCAGTGCAGACATGTCAGAAAGGGAGTGAAATTACAAAGCAGTGCTGATTAAATATATTTCATTTATGTGGGCATCATCTGTATGTCTAAATCCAATACTTTCAATGTTGCACTTTCCTTAGCGTACCTAAAACCTGCAATAGCTGAACTCTTCACTGTTCTCACTCCAATGGGCTGTAGCCAACAACAACACGCCACAGTGCCAAAACACACACTTTACCAGGACAGTGAAGCTGGACCACCCAGCTCTGGATAAGTGCATTGGACACAAAAAGTTCAAAAAACTTACCATGGAAAAAATATCACAAATCTCACTTTATACTTGTATGCACAACCAATGTGTCTTAGTGGAGTAACTTTTATGGAATAGAATTAGTGGACAAATAATACAAAATGTGAAACAAAGGGAATCACAAAATGTACACATTCAAGCACATACAGTAAATGTGCAAGGCATTTTCTACAATGTGATGTTGTTGTCCCATTCAGGTGGGATCAGGTGGGATCAGGTGAGATATGATGATACCAGGTGTCAAAGTGTATCCAAAGTGCACTATGGATATAAATATTTGGACTGATTTGGAAGTAAAATGAACAAGCTTGAAGCTTCAGCTTGAATTCATATGTATTAATACTCAGATTTCACCCCCCAAAAAAACAAGTTTTGTCCAGTTCAGCCATTAAAGACTGTAAGCAAAGTTTTATTTTGGTGTTTAATTCTCAAAAAAAAATCCTCCTTTTCATTATAATAATAATTTCGGGTTTTATATTATTGGAAACATTTATGGCAGCTGGAGGCCTAGTGGTTAGGGAGTTGCCCCTGCGATCAGAAAGCCATGGGTTTGAATTCCAGGACTGCTAGTGGCACCACTGAGGTACCCTTGAGCAAGGTACCATCCCCACACACTTCCCAGGTGCTGTGTTCCTGGCTGCCCGCCACTTCACTTGGGTGAATAATTTTGTCCTGTTCACACTATGTGCTGTGGTGTGTTCACGTATGACTAAAACGGTCCCTTTTCAATTTTTTTAAATGCTGATTTCAAACTTTTAAATGCTAGAGTATTGATCATTTTTTAAAATTATTTATCGCCTCCAAGATCACATAAGACATCTTGGTAGAGTTGTAAAGTTGCACTACAGCTGGATAATTAACAAGTCATTCAATGTGTGTTATGAGAAATGTTTCTTCAAAAAGTCTGATCATAATAATACAGATGTATTTTGTCGCAGTTAGCAACATAAAGATCAGTATGAGCATAATAAACCAACAGTAGAGCTTTAAAATCTTTATTATCCTAAATAGTTTATGCCTTATGAATAACACTTCTTCACGTTTGAAAAGGGAAACAGTTTCTAGACGGGCTCTCTTTATAACAGAATGCCCACTGGGCCAGAGGAGGCCAGCACTACAAAGTAGAATTGAAAAGTACAACCTTAAGAAAAGAAGGGGCAGTTAGTCTCAAGACCATAACAAAGATCTGCAACATCTCCTGAACCATGTGCTTTCTTAACAGTCTCAGCTCTACCACAGTTCGTCAAAAATGAATGAAATACAATCTTTTCTAGCATACATTTACACCTTCACCCTTCTTTAAAATGGGCAGCAGTGACTATGACGTCATCTCTCTTTATCGGAGAGCTACGAGGCGGTGCGTGACGTCACTGCACTCTCGCGAGAACCTTTCATTTTTTTCTTAACAGTTCTCCCCATATGTCTATGGTTCTCTCCTCAGATAAAGGAATGACATACTGGCGATGACGTCATGTTGCAGTTTCTAGGAGGAGCAAGAGGACAGTCGGTGACGTCATCACGGGCAATCTCGCGAGACCACGTTAAGACACACAAACACACACACACACACAAACCCCCGTGTGATTTTTTTCCCTCCTTCCCACCCTCCCCCTCCTTCTTCTCCCACGCCCCGTTGCGCTGTGGGATCGTGGCGGTGTAGAGAGAGAGAGAGAGAGAGACAGACACACATACAGTGAGAGAGAGAGACAGAGCGAGAGACTGAGACTTATACATTCACAGAGAGAGAGAGAGAGAGAGAGAGAGACTCAGACTCACTCACTCAGCGAGAGACTCACTCACTCAGAGAGAGAGAGAGAGAGACTAGCTTAGACACACACACACACACACACACACTCACTGTTAAATCGGGCTGAGGGGAGAAGCTCAGCTCTCTCCGGGTCTGGGGGGGTTTGTTTCGTGTTGTGATGAAGATGGCCGACGCTAAGCAGAAGCGGAACGAGCAGCTGAAGCGGTGGCTGGGCTCGGAGACGGACCTGGAGCCCCCGGTGCTGAAGAAGAAGAAGACGAAGGTGAAGTTCGACGACGGCGCGGTCTTCCTGGCCGCTTGCTCCAGCGGAGACACCGAGGAGGTGCTGCGGCTGCTCGACCGGGGCGCGGACATCAACTACGCCAATGTGGACGGCCTGACCGCCCTGCACCAGGTCTATAACGCTCTCTGCCTCTAACTTTGCCTCTTTCCCTGCCCCAATACACCTACCTATGGGTCTTTTAACCCTCTGCCTCTGCTCAGACAGCCCTCCTGCAGGTCTTTTAGCCTTAAACCCGGCTCTGTACGCTGTACCAATGTTCAGACGTAGATGTTTAGAGACATCGCTTCATTTTGTGAACGTTTATCACCCACTTGCGTCCCTCTGTACTTCTCCGCCTGTCTCAGCACACGTCCCCGAGGCTGTTTCTTCAGAAAAACCGGCATTTTGCTCCCCGCCAAGGCCAGTTTAGATCAGATCAGACCAGACCATTGGAACCCCGTGTGAACGCTTGCAGGTCCACCTCCCAGTCTAACGCACCCAGTGCTCTCCTTAATGTCCAGAAAAAGACATGATTAGCCTAAATTAACTAGAGTGAATAGACTGAACAGTCTAGGGTCACCTAACATTTCAAAAAAGGTCCACCACACCACTCTGAGGTGTCTGTTCGTGTTTGTTTGCTGTCTGTTTGGCCTTAACGTCTCAACTTCAAGCTTCATTACGTTAACGTTAGCACACCCTGCTAGTTCAAACAGAGCCACAAAATAACCCAGAACACACTCTTTTACTCATGTTTCCTCCTCGTATTAATTCATTGGGTGTATAAGGTATTCATGCAGTCATTTAGCTAATTTAAGGAAGTTTAAAATGGGGTTATATGTCATATTTTCTTCCATTAGCTCGTTAGCTCTAGCATAGCAGGATTGCTAACTGTGGCTGCAAATCCCTCCAAGAGCAAAATAGCAGTCATTATGGAGATCTTTTCTGTCGTGGAAAGACTCAAAGGCTTATTTTCAATTGTTTGCTGATGGATGATGCGAATAAGTGATTTTAGACTATGCGAGAATGTGTGTTTATTGCGTAAAAGTGAGTAGACCTGATGAGAAAATAAAAGATAAACAGATAATTGACTAGAGGGTTAGGAGGCTCTTTGAGCAAAACCTTACTTGGAGATCAGTATGGAGATGTTTAGGTTCTGCTCTCTTTGAGTTGTGAATTGAATAGTTATGCCTTCAGGAATGCACTTTTTTTATCATGGCACCTGTGTTGCAGTCTAGATAAAAATGGCTGGACTTACATTGCAGCTATTGATAGAGATTTGTCAAGCTGGAACAGTGTCAATCTGGAAATATTGTAAGTTGTGCATGGCTGATATTGAAAGTGTATTGCATTACTAAACTTTCAGTCAAAGGAGATATGGGATGCAAGATCATGCATGACTTTAACACTGTATTGCTTGTGTCACTGGATGTCTTTTTTTGGATTGTCAGTTTTGGTTGTGTTAATACTTTGCATCTTGGCTTTTGACTGACTGTAGCTCTTGTGAGATGTTTTTGTAGTCTGTTTTTTGTATCTGTAAACACAGCTGTTTGTTTTGATAATATGGAAACATTTTGTTTGTTTATATATTTAAGAAGTTGATAAAACAATTAAAGTGAATATCCAAGTTAACATTGGGCTTAGTTGTCCATTACAGGGATTTTTCTGTGGTCCTCAGTGCCAAACGTATGTCTTGATAGTTCAGAAGACGCCAATGTTGCTGCTGATCTGTGTTTAGTGATTGTAACAGAAAAATGAGACAAGATGTGAACGATTTCCAGTCTGTTTAATAATGAATGAAATAAACCTGTCATACCTGCCTATGGTATATCTTTTAATATCTTTAATATTGCAGAAAGTATTCAAAGTGTTGCTCCTTCATTGATCTTTGTGCATCACCACTTTTAAGACCACTTTGGAGCTTTAAGATTTGCTTATTAACAAATTAGTGCGGTGAAATCAGAAAAATGAAAATTGTTTGTACATGGTGGTGATACAGATTGAGGATTGTGTGTTGAGTTTCAGTACTGTTACACAAAACACTTAAGATGGCTAGAACATAGAAACAAGTGCTGTAGGGAAACCGAAGGCTCTGTAAGATTTAGCCATGCACCAATATTACATTTCTTGATAATGCTAATTGATCTCCAGTTACTGATACCAATGCCAGTCAAGCTTAAATCAAGTTTTTGACTTGGAAATATGTCACAGTGTGGAAGGAAAAGCCTTACTTATGGGCGGGATTGATGCTGATTTTAGTTGCAGGTCTTTCAAGAAGATCAGAGAGTGCATGACAGGTTGAAAGCTTAAAGATGGATCATTTATTGATTTTATGTAGCCATGACCTGGATAAATCAGACATGAGTTATTGTCAACCCAGGTAACAGTATCGGGCTGATAGCAGCAGAAAGTGCTGGATCGGATATCAGAGGGAGAAAAAGAGCGAATCAGACCCAGTCCAGTAACAAATCTAGCCTGGAATAACACACACTCATGGTGTGATGTCATGTGTTGTCCATGTATTTATTCCTGTGGTTTTAAGTGTTTTGAGCTTGATATCCTACTTTTATGTGATCATTTGAGCTGAAGTGCTTTATATAAAAATAGCTCATTTTAAGCTGTTTTTAATTGAGAAATATCAGATTGATGTTGGTACTAGCCAGTTCTCAAGGTTAGAATAATTAGGCTACTCTTTATTATATATTTATTTACATATATTTAATTATGCTTATTACTCTTCACCTACTAATGTCTGTTTCCATCTTTGTCAAATTAGCATACGCAAATGGCCAATAAACAGAATGCAGATCTGCCAGGTTGGCTTTTTTAAATTTAATTGCAGTTAGAATACAAAATGAAAGGTTGAATGAATTGTCACACTGTAGTTATTTAAAAGCTTTGTACTTTTGATATTGTACAAAATTGTAGCCAGTGATGCTAATATCAATGTAAATTCTTGCTGTGTGCTGATATACCATTATGCTGATTTGCTTTTATAATGCCTTTTGAGTTTAAATATATTTTAAGCAATATATTTTATGGACATTATATGCATTAAACATTCAGTGTTACTAAGCTGTTTATATAGCTCCGTTTTGTTTTTTTGTAGAAATGTTTCTTGTCAAGTTAAAAAGACTTTTAACCCAGGTTATAACCCCCCTTTCTGATGATATATCTTAAAGGTGGGAGTAACATTTGAAGAACTATGGCTGCTTTGAGGTGGATTCTTGGGGCGAGATGTTTTCTGCTTTCTAAACAAAAGTGTTTTCTAGCTTCTGTAACACACGAGAAGTAGATCTGAGGCTCTGAATGCAAGTGCAGCTTTACAGCACTTCCTGAACAACCCCCAAAAGTCCACCCTGTAGAAGTTCAAGATCCCTTGTCAGAAAGGAAGATTTGCCTCACCTGGCTGGAGTATTCCTTTAACATTTATAATTCTCATCTCTTTGCTGTGTTCCAGCTACAAAACAGGATAATAATAATCAGGTTTGTAAGGCAGCAGCACTCAAGAAGAATAAGCCAAATAACATGTTGTATTGTAGTCTTAGCTTTCACACTGTGTGATTTTACACTGTGTTCACGTTTGGTCACTTTACACTTTACATTAATGGCAGTTTCTAGATATCTTCTGATACTGTGATCTATTTGGAAAGAAATCATGATACTGGATATGATCTGTATCATGCTGCTGTACTTGTATTAAGAACGGCTCATGTTATGGGATGTGGGTATCAGCGGTTGTGCAGACAGTGTAGCAGAGAGAGCTCAGTGAGTGCAGCGCAGCCTCCATGTTTCAGAACACTTGCCTTTTTTTGGGCCGGAGTTCAAGCAGAGTCAGGAAAGAATTTGTGATGCAGCTCCCGGGACGTAACCATCAGGCCCCTCTCTCTGTCTCTCTCTCTCTGTCTGTCTCTCTCTGTCTCTCTCTCTCTGTCTCTAAGTTCCAGCATGTGATGCCGTGGTTAGGGTCATGAAGCGTCAGAATGGAAGAGGAAGATTTGTGTTTTTTAAAGGGCTGTCATATTTGCTCAAAATTGACCCAAAGAGAGCTTTCTCGTTTTATAAGTCAGCGTTTTGTGAACACAGTATGCTTCATGGGAATTTATTTGTTACAATCATTAGTAAAAAAAAAACTCACATGGACTTGAAAACATGAAAACTGTGTGCGATTGTAGTTTGCACTTTTCGTCTCCGACGTCCAGCAAGCGCGTCAATGTCTGCCAGTATAGAACATTATCTTATCACTATGTTAGGTCTTATTTTGAGAGTAATGTCGTTCCACTTGTTTTTGTTAATATGCTGCTCATTTATTTATCCATAGTTTTCTCTTGAACTCTGTCCAAGTCTGTCTGCCGAAATCGTCTTCCAGTCCAATACCTGTTATTACTGGTATTGCTGTTTTGCTTGTAAATGATACTTCAGATTTGTGACAATGTTCTTCTGTATTAAAGTAATTCGCTATGGTAAAAAATGTTGGCTTTGTCAAAGAGAGCCACCAATAGAATTTACCATTTCTAAACTGTATTTGAAATGGTACAATTAGAGAATATTATTACAATTATGTTGCTACATACTGTAGTTGCAACAAGATTTACAATACGAAAAAATACGGAGATTGTAAATCTTGTTGCAACCAGTGTGACATTGTTAAGTGTGTTGCGACTTCACATGCAAAAATAAGCAAATTACATATTGTGACAATTTATTATGACACATAATATCATTATCTTGCCCAAATCCTACTTTACTGGGTTGTTAAGTTGCTGTAGTACATACTAATGTGATGAGCGGTTTTTCAACTGTTTAATTGACTAGCTTATGTGGTTTTCTTATTTACAGTGACACTGACCACCTGACATCTTTTTGCTCTCTTTATTTTAAGTCTGTACATTTTTAACACTGTATTGAGCAAATGTCTCTTCTGCAGTTCCTCTGTCTTTAAGAAGTGGCAGTTTTTCACATTCTTTCTAGCTTTTTTTCCCCTGAGCTTTGTGCCTTGCAGCCATCTCACTGGATGGCCATTCTCTGCCTCTCTTCACAGTCTCTGGTTACCTGAATCTTGCTAACGTTAAGAAAACTTTGTACATCAGAGGTGATAAAGCTGCAGGAAGTCGTATGTTTTGTCTCACATGAATGGGAGTATACACCACACATCAGTCGTGTGAGATTGGAACAAAAATATTTGGAGGAAAAAAAAAATCAATATTGAGCACTTACCGATTTGAGCTCAACTCTGTTTGTGCTGATGCACTAACTCGTGGGGAAAAAAATCACAGGGCATCTTTTTTATGTGTTGATGCGTTTCAGTGCGGCCAGTGTGGAGCTGTAACTCCACTTGTTCAGATTTAAACAAGTTAAAGGAACCATTGCCATATTCTCATTGCCAAGTGAATGGTCAGGTTAATGGCATTTTATATGTGACTGTACTGTTTTGTTGGTGCATTGTCTGTTATCTTTTTTGTGTATTCTTATAGTGCCTTTTAGTATCATGACACTTCTACCAGATTACCCACCCCAATGGCTGCTAGTGACCGAGTAACTTCGTTTTAGTGAGCAGCAGTGTGGACTTGCAATGGAAAAGAGCATTCTTCATATAATCTAGTTAGCTAGATGAATAATTGATGTCTGATACATCTAGTATGCTTGTTTAAGCAGAAAGGCTTCTGTTTTTAGAGACAAGGAGGACAAGACATTTAATTTTAGCTGCATTATTTGTGACTGGTAGTCAAATTTGTTGGTTTTGCCTCTATGTTGTATAGGTTTGTAGTTTTGATCACTATGCAATAGGTGGTGGAGCTCAAGTTGCTTAATTGTTTCCTCCACTATGAACAGTGTTGTGGTCTATTGCTCTGTAATTTGAGAGACTCAAGAGTGCCAGAGCAATGGCTACCATTGGGCTTTAATGTAACGTTTAACCATCCTAATGTTGCTAACAACAAATGACACTGAATAGTAAGCCATTAACATTATGAAGGCAATGTTATGTAACTGTAAGCTTTCATTCATTTTTAGCAATGTTAGGATACATGATTGGCCCATTTTTTACTTCACATTTCCTTTGCAGTCATATCAAGGTCAAAATTCAAAGTAAACTTTGTATACAGGAATATACATATATACAGTGAGACAAGTCGACATGGCTCCAGATTTTACACAGTAGAAAAAGATATTTGGCGTACAGATGTATAAATAAGCTATAAATATAAACAGTAAACTCAAAGTAAAAATGTGCAGTGTAGTACAAGGGTAATTTGTCCACATCCATACATTGAGCAAATGTTGCATCAGCAGTCGCGTGAGTTATGTGGGGGAATTTAAAGGAATGGTTTGATCAGTGAAAAGGAAAAGCAGCCAGTGAACATAATAAAAATGACTTAGCCGATTTATTTCTTCTAGCTTCTATTCACTGAGAGCCACATTAGCATGTATAGTTGAGCCACTTATTTAATTCCCATGGTGCGTAGTGCCTGTAAACAGCCTTAGGCTCTCGTCTAAGCCTACAGTCATATGCATAACATAGCGCGAGTTAAGGAATCGTTTAGTCAGTAGAACTAAAGTGACAGTGCATGAAAGTGAACAGCAATGCTGTTTGTTAGCCATTAGCTTCCATTCAGTGTGAGCAAAATTAGCCCGTACGGTTGAGCTTTTTCTTTATACCTTTACGTGTAATTACCTTTGGGTTATTTTGTTGGCATGTAGTCATATGTGCTTTGACTCATCACATCATAATCCTGGAGGCTAATACTGCAGCAGTGTTCTACGGGACGCGCCCCCTTGCACCATTAGCGACTGGTGCTAGTCAGGATGGTGTGTTGACGCTTTGAGGATGGGATTAGCCACCTATTAGTGCGCTAAGAGGGAGGAGGTTGGCCTGCAGCGGCACCATGCTGTGGTTCATTGGTGACTAACCAGTCCTCTCGGTTATCTCTTATACATCTTGTCTATATCTGTTTTTCCTTACTTGTGTATTAACCTCTGACTTTTTTTGACAGGGTTTGTTAAGGTGTGTAACTTGGCTGGCAGTAACTTGGTTAAAAGCAGGTGTTGATTTTAGTATAGCTTTACAGGTATGAAGAACAGATGTAGACTAGTAAGCACTGATGTATGTTGCTCTGGATAAGAGCGTCTGCTAAATACCATAAACGTTCAGTCTTAATGGAGGTAAACTTGTAGCGTGTGAAAAAAGTAGTTTTGATTTTGCTTATTGTAGCTTACATCTGTGAAATTATGACTAATGGAGAAACAAAATCCTTCATTCTTCATTGAATAATGAAACAACATATAATTCTAGATCATTTCTCTTTGTTCCTTATCATTGAATATTCACACACGAGAAAGAGCGGCTGATGAAGTGGTATAAATAATACGTATATTATGATTATTGTAACTAAAATAATGGACTTGTAAGGGTTAATGCTCTCTTCCAGACTTTGTAGCCTGCATTTGGCTTGTACTGTTTTTTTCCTCCAGAGATCCACTCATAATGTTTGGTTTTATGTACCAACACTGTTGTATTTCCTTGTAAATGACCATTTTCCAACCTCTCTTGTTATCCTTTAGGCTGTTTTTCTTGCTGTGCCCTTAAGACTGATCTATGTAAATGATCTCTCTCCTGGTTACCTGCCCTGTATTTTCGGTGTTTCAGAAAACTGACTCTTCAGCTGCAACTTGAACAGGCTGTTTATAGGAATACTTCACTGAACATTTTTTTTCATTATTATTTTTTAAAAAGTGAGAAAACTGGTTTTCTGTGATACGCGGCTCCTCACTTGGATAAACAATTCTGGGAAACATCTTTCATTAATACCTTTACATTACATGGAGGTTGTTGGCACTTGCACACCTCATTCACAAAACCTCAAACCGAACCTCCAGTGAAAGGTTCAGATGAGGTTTTTCTATGGAATCGCGCCACCAAACCCTTATTGACGCCCTTATTTTTACCCGTATGTGACAGTGACTATATTTCAGTCCATGAAATAATGTCCTTTGTACTTTGAGCTTTTTTTGCATATAACAATGGCAAATTAAAGCCTTGCAGTTTATAAGATTCTGCTGTTAAAATGCACTGCTCCTTGCTTTCATTGCTGCTTTTTAAAACAAAAAGGTTGGTTGTTTCTGTTCTCTGAAGGCTACGTTTTCTCTGGTCCCCCGGTGGACTGATGTCTGGCTGTAAAGTTATGTCAGATTAAAGCCTGTGCGAGACTAGAAACTGTATTTATAGCCATTATCACGGCCATGGTTGTAATAATTGGATCAGTCGGTCTTTGGTTTGCCCCAGGCCAACTCTAAAGTCTCCTAATCATGCACGTGCTGCACAGAGAAACCTGCTTATGGCAAAGATTTTACTGAGCCACAAATAGCTGTGATTGTGGTGCAGCTCACTCAGTTAACAGTTAAATTCAACAAAACCTTGATTAAAGAGCCTGTATCATTGAAACAAATGTTAAAATAAAGGTTTAATGTTATATGTAAACTCTAATTAAAGGAAAAACAGCCTGTTTTTTGTGATGTCATAAAAACCAGTCCCTACTTTATTCTGCTTACAGCAGTTTAGCTCTGCCCATTCATGCTGAAGTTGTGAATTTTTCAGCCCAGGCTTCTGTTTTTGAAAGACGCACAAAAAAGCTAGTTAGAACAAAGGTAATTTACATATCAGTCTAAAAAGCACAGTAACCAAACGCCTTTTTAATTTTAATGGAAAAAGGGTAAACGGTCATGTAACAGACTGTTTTTGATACAGTAGACCTCATGGGGAAGAAAATGAAAGTTGTAAAAGGTCCCTAAAAATGCCATAATCTGAAATTTGATCACTAATACATGGCCGTAGTCATGTAGATTTAATTTGAGACTCGTCCTTTTCCTCCATGTCGGAATAAGACGGCGACCTTCTTGAGCTTTTTTTTTTGCCTGTGTTTATTCAAGGAGGGTCTGTGTGTGCTGTGGACGAGCAAGGAAAGGCCAGGCTGCACCATTTAATAATACCACCTGCAAAGAGGAAACAGAAGGAAAAAGGAGGAGACAAAGACAAGAGAAAAGCAGAGATGGAGAGGAAAGGAATGGAGATGTGGACAGAAAGAGGGAAAATAAAGTGGGGGGGATAAGATACTGATACTGAGACTGAATATGAAAGAGATGGAATGATGGATGGATGGATGGATACGAACTAGCAGTGAGTCACAATTTTAGGCCTGACGTTGTAGGTAAGGGACTTGCCACTGGGAGCACTTTTAGGAGTACTCGAATAGTCTGTGTGAAGATCACAGCCACTTTTATACATTAGTGATTTTTTTAATATGCTTTATTTGCTCCCTGATCAGAAAATTATGATTTTTAATAATATGAACAGAACACACATACACTATAGATATCCAAAATATCCAGCTCTTTTAATAGTGAATAATTTTCTCCTGATTTATTCAGGCTTACTGCTCATTTTAACTGCAACTTTCCACATAATTTTTGATGTCTTTATGTATTAGCAGGCTGTGTCTGTAGGCTCAGTTTTCGCACGTCCTTCTCACCTTTCAAGCGCAATTTGTTTGTATTACTCGATAATTAGTTTCTTCAGCTGGCTGGACTGGAATAGACAAAGCCTAAAAGACACCTGTCAGTGACTTATATAATATGATTCTATTCTTGATATTTTATGTACACTGATAAGCTATAATATTAATGTCTTGGTACAGTGGCACCTGAAAAGCGGAATACCGGAAGATATTATCCAGTAAGTGAACAGTCAGTTCTTGAAGTTGATGTCTCGGAAGCAGAAGTAATGACTCATTGACTCTGACAAGGACCACATTGTGATGGTTACATGACTGGATCAGAGCATCTCCAAAACAGCAGGTCTTGTGAAGTGTTTCCGGTATGCAGTGGTTGGTACCTACCAAAAGTGGTAAAAAAAAAACAACTGGTGAACCGGTGAAAATGCCGTGGTTACCTGAGGCTCAATGATGTGCAGAGAGCGCGAAGGCTAGCCCATCTGGTCTGATCCCATGACAGAGTGAGAGTCCGAGTGCTCATGCTGACCACTATCCACTACTAAAAAGGCCTACAGTTTTCATGAGCGCATCAGAACTGGACAGTGAAGGTGGCCTGGTCTGATGAGTCATGTTTTGGAATGGTTCGAGGAACATGACAGAGAGTTCAATTTGTTGATTTGGGCTCGAAATTCCCCAGATCTCAATCTGATTGAACATCTGTGGGATGTGCTGGACAGACGAGTCTGATCCATGGAGGCCCCACCTCGAAACTTACATCACTCCTGCCAGTGATGGTGCCAGAAAAATACAGCACACCTTCAGAGATCTTATGTAGTTTCTTAAGTTTTGTACTAGAGCTGAAAGGCTAATGTAGCTAACAAGTAATGGATCGTTATTACCATGGTAATTAGCCTCATGCAAAGTGCATGCCTGAAACATCACACATGCCTTGTCAGTTAAGCTCACGTAAACTTATGTGGTTTTTGGCAATGTATGAGACTCTCTTCTGTGTCTCAGTGTCAGAAACCCCAAATTCAAGTTGTTAGCTACATGAGCCTCGTCCTGAACCGCAGCCGAACAATACAGTAAGTGGGTATATTAGATTTTTCACTGTCTGATGATGTTATGATTTGAACTGAAATTCCTATATTGATTGAGTTTGCTTATAGGATCTGGGCCTATTTAACCTCTTATGAATCTGAAAGACATTTGTTTTTCTTACAAAGTGCTTGCGACAACTTGCTCAGATATTATTTTTGTGTAGGCTCTCTCACTTTGCTTTCGGCACAGGTTTAATGTTATTCACGGTTCATGAAGCTGTCCTGGTGTGTGTTGTTAGAGGTGTGAATCTAACCTATTTTAGTTTCTTGCTGGGACAGGAGGCATCCAAAGCATTGTCCGTGTCACAAGACGCTCTGAGGTAAATAAAATAATGCGACTGAGACAACGAGGAGCATTATGGGAGAGTTTTTCCGCAGCCATCACCTGATCCCAACTCTGACAGCCAAGGCCAGCCTAGGACAGGCCATAAATGTGTTAAATGGGCTGAATTGGTGTGGTACTGTTGAGGTCCCATTACTTCAGCATTGAACTTCAATCAGAGTCTTAGAAATCCACAGTAAAGAACAGCAAATAATATGCAGGTGTGAAAAGTGGAGGATGTGGCAAAAGGAGCAGTTCCCAGCTTATCATATGCTACTCATCTAGACTGTGTTGTAGCTGATCTAAACTAGGAAAGTTGGAAACATCAGGAATTTGCTAGTATGGCAAGATGTACCCAATGTAAATGAGCCATGCAGATCAAATAAATATGATTTCAAGGTTAATAACATAATGTATTTTGTTGAGTTGCAGTTTTTATGAGGTTGCCATCAACTGTAGCGATGCTTTTTGGACAACAGATTTTTGGCTTCCAGTTACTTTTACCCAAGTTAGTATGTTTGGTCAGACTGTTTACATACACTTAAGGTCAGATATATTATTGTTTAGCATTCCTCGTTCTTCCCATTACATAATACAATTGTAATATAATTATCATTACATTGATCTACATTCTGTAGCATCTGCTTGAGTCTGCCCTTCAGTTTTCTGTTTGCTTGGATGGCTGAAAATGACCAAAAAAATGCAAAAATGAAAAAAGAAAGGGTATGTCTGCTTTTAGTAAAACTAGACCACATACCTATAACTTTTCACCAAATTTCAAATAAATTTAAAATGTTCTCTTACAGGCACAAATATGGTGTGGTTTGAATGTGTAACATCTACACTTCACACAGAATATCTCCGAGTTTCAAAGAGCTATGAGATAGAAATGATTTGTACAAAACATGCTTTTATCATCACCAGTGATAAATGTGGCTTCTAGTGGTTAAACAGAACAGGCTTGCTGCCCTTTTAGAACAAAGCATTTGGCTCTGACCTTACCAGAGGAATAACCCCGGTTCAGACTGAAGGGTGTAAGTCGGTACTGAGGAGACTGCTGTCTGATGAAATGGTGACGTGATTTATGATTTCATTTAACACGAGCAGTAATGCTATCGCTTTGTGCTGTTGAGCAGAACGCAGTTTCGTTGAGGGCTTTATGGTTTTATTTTGTTGTGTTTTTAATTTTGTAGTTGATTAGTTTTTTGTGTGGCGGATATGTCTGCAATCATAATAGCTTTTCCGCCGCTCAATAATTCATTGTATATCATTAAGCTGTATGAATGGATGGGTTTACGATTGTTCTGTTGCAGATGAATTATAGAAGATTTTTTTCTGAAAGGTTAATGACCAGCAGAGGCCAATTTTATTGCCTTTATTTCTTTTTAAATTAGAATCAGTCTTTCACAGTGCAAAATGTACAAGGAACATTCGAGTGCCGAGGTCAAATTACATTAACAGAATGTATTTACAATATACAGTTTAAAACTACAAAGTAGGGATGCAACGATACTATTTTTTACAAAGTGATACGAGTATGAGTATCAATATCGGTACCGATACCGATATTTCTTAGAATGGTGTCCATGCAAGTGCAAGTAATTTGGAGACCAGTTTTATTTTCTCTTCTACAGAT
>JBBPCX010067732.1:0-12939 GCA_037974365.1 Hydrocynus forskahlii | reverse complement strand
ATATATATGTGTGTGTGTGTGTGTAAGTGTATATATATATATATATATAAATGTGTGTGTGTATATATATATATAAATATATGTATATATATATATATATATATATACATCAATTTTATTTTTTAGGTCTGGTAAGTTGGAACAGAAAAATGTCATTGAAATAATAATAATTTTAAAAACATAGTTGTTTTTTTCATAAGCTATTCTGGATAAACTACTTTTTACCAATCTCTACTATTTTAGAAAATAATTTAAACTGTTTCCTATATCTATAATGAGGGAGGAGCAGTCGCTACAAATGTCTGATGGTCATGTTCAGAGCATTGCTTTCGTCCCTCCCACTGATCCATCAAGCATTTAAAGGACACTGTTAGAATCATTAATGGTACATAAATACCAATAGAAGCACCATTTGTCCATGAGATTCTATTCATTTCAGAACTGACCCGTGCCAATTTAGTACCAGTTCTCTGTACCTGTTCACATGGGTGCCAGAGCCATTATTTTAAATGGACCTTTTTAAAATCCCTTTCTAAAAATCATTCATTTCACCCCCCCCCAGCTTATCCACCCAGCGCTGTTTCCATCGCCATGAATAGGGTTTTCAACTGGTCCGTGAAATACGGAATTGTTCCATATTTGAACGACGTGTCCCGCCCACTCCCCCACCCCCTGGTGAAACATTACGCTACACCTGGCAACGACAAACCCTCACGCCCACCCCTGGTTCCAGGCCCCCCACCACTGTGTCCCACCCACATTAAAAATGCTTCCGAAGCCCCAGCCTGTTCCTATTTGTAATAATGTCGATCCTAAATTTGCACTCCAAGAGTACCCTTGAATTGTGAAAACCATGAATTTGTGATAAAAAATGCCTATAAATGCCTATTTTATTGACTAAACCCTAAATAGGCCCTCAAATATGCCCCCAATACACTTTAATTTCATTTTAAACCCTCCATTAATACATTTCCGCAAACAGTTATTAGTTCACTTCAAAGAAAAACTCCACGAACGACCGCGAACTCTGAACCGCGACTTTGCTGAGGTGAATTGTATTGCTAGCATAGCCACTATTAAAAAACTCTTGAACCTGACTAGTGTCTCATGGGTTAATGTTGCCTGATTCCTTTTTAATTCATTTTGAGAAATTTTAGCATTACTACTGGGACACTGTAGTTTCTGGTCAGCCCTCTGTGTGTATGTGTGTATGTGTGTGTGTGTGTGTGTGTGTGTGTGTGTGTGTATGTGTGTGTGTGTGTGTGAGTATGTGTGTGTGTGTGTGTGTGTGTGTGTGTGTGTATGTGTGTGTGTGTGTGTGTGTATGTGTGTGCGTGTATGAGTGTGTATGTGTGTGTGTGTGTGTGTGTGTGTGTGTGAGTGTGTGTGTCTCTGGGCTCTAAGCTGCAGGGTAAGTGCATTAAAGGTTATGTTTAGGAATTCTCCCATGTGTCTGGCCATAAATCCCAAGCCTGGCAGTTCGTAACAATCGGAGAAAGAACATCACTCAGCTCTCCTGGCCAGGAGCGAAGAACCGCCCTCTCCTCCACAACAGATTTCACCCTGCCGAACGTCACTCTGCTTTACATTTCCCACTTTATATGAAGTGCCTGAAAGTACTGCACAGTTACTCTTTAGTTACACTAAACTGCAACAGAGCAACTACTAGTTCTGAATTCCCTGTTTTGGGCCGATTACAGTAGTTCACTTGATGTAAATGCACAAGTGTATCGACCGTTTTTGCTCATGTAACTACAGCTAAAAGAAAACTGAAATAAATACATAAATAAATAAATACATCAGGACTCCTGAAATCCAGCTGTAACAGTGAACACGTCTCCAGTAGTCACACTGTGGCCGAATGTTTTATTTATGTGTAACTAAATGGTTATTAGGGACATTTAAGAGAAAGTGGGGTAAAATCTGCTAATACTGAATCATATCTGTGATTTTATTCACTTGGAACACCAGCTCAAAAAATAAGATAGAATACATCTAAAATAAGTGCAGTCCCACTCACTCTGCGGGTTGACCTGTGCGAGTCTGTCCTGAAGAGATTAGAGTCATTCTGTGTGCTGAACTGTGGTTGTCTCTGATCAGTGCTTACTTTAGCTTGAGCATCTCTCAGAAAAACATGCAAAATTAGTGGTGAATTTATTCTGGGATGGTTAATCCATTTATTCTGGGAGGGTTAGACCAGTGGTCTCGTCACCAGGGCCACTTCTGAACACAGGCCACTTCAGAACCCAGGCAGGGCCTGCTGGGACCACTTACAGCAACAACACCAAAATAGCCCACACTGAGCTCCAGAACTACTTATTTTAGTGGAAAAGATTGATAAAAATGGTCAGAACTTCTCACCCTTCTCTTCAGGGGGACTTGGTGATTGTGTTTATTTGAATAGATGTTTCTACATATTTTTATTCCTTTTTTCCAGCCTTTAATTTTCTCTTTAATTTGTGTAACTATATTACAGAGACACACAGATGTTTCAGGGCTCATTTCACTACATTTTGCATTTTTATAACTGAGTATGTGACAAATAAAGAATCTTGAATCTTGATACTTGTTATGATCTACTCCGTAATAAAAATCTGATTTATTGGTTGTTTTTATGCTCTGAAGTTGAGGTAAGATAAGGAGGTGCTGTGATTTGGATAAAATGCATCATTTTATTATTTTATTTTTTATTCCAAAGATGAGCAGTCATCTGTGCAGCTCAGGTGTCTCAGAATATTTATATGGTGCCCAGTAAACACTGGCCCATCTTACACTATCGCCCAAGCCCAGAACCCACCCTGCACCCCCCTCCCAATCAGTAATTTACACACAGGATCACACACAGGATCACACACACACACAGCTGAGTAACATGCGGCGTTTCTGTGACGCCTGTGTTTATCAGTTGAACAGGATTAGTATAAACTGATTCAAATTCAGGGCCGGTCTGACGGGTATTGAGTGTAAAAGCATATGAGGATGACCCCACCCCGTTAGACACGCTGCGGTAAACCTCTGCTTTAATATCCCACTTTTATTTATAAACAGGTTGTGAACGTAAATAGCAGATCAGTAATTGCTTAAGGGGATTGGAGGAGAGACCGCGGCGTCTAAATGGAGGAGAGAAAAGCTCCGGGGGGGTGGGGGCAAGGGTTCCAGTATAAAACACAGACTGATCGACGTCCAATCACACTGCGCGGAGAACAGAAGGACAGAGACCACCGCAGAACTGCCGATCTACCTGAGACAGGTGAGACTAGACTCTTTAATTCCACTGTAGAACACCCGAGACACACACACCGTTCCACCTGCAGCAACACATCCACACAGAACCTCACAGGACCTCAGAGAACCCGATTACAGACAAAACACACTCTCACAGGGAACCACACAGAAGGTGGAAAGAGTTCATTAAAGAAACAGGAAGACAAAACAAAATAACAGACATAAGGACAGAAGGATGGATGGACGGGTAGACAGACAGAAAGACAGACAGACAGACAGACAGACAGACGGATAATACAGTCAACTCAAGTAGTGAAGTGGAACCACGTTCCAGCAGGTCCAACACAAAGAACAAAAACAGGAACAACACAAGAATAAACCCATGCGGGCGGGACTGGAGATAAGCGAACGATGGATGGACCAGAGAAAAACTGCTCAGTCTTTAGAGGTAAAGAGGAAAAACTCTAGAAACCCAGCCTGGGTAAGAGCTTCGATTTCAGAACCCAGGCCAGTCTGACAGGATGGAAGAAGGAACCAGAAGGAGTCACGTTTATACCCAGAGAGTGTGAGACTGAAACACCGCTGTGAGGGAACAGACAGGAGCCGAGTCGTCAGGACCGCTGCCCTGATTTACTAAAGTTACACTCAGGTCAGAACTTCTGGACGGACAGATAACACACAGCTTTCTGAAGTACAGCCTGGGAAACAAAGCTTAAAACTTTACACGTATATATATATATACATTTGTGTGTGGGTGTGTGTGTGTGTGTGTGGGTGTGTGAATGATGTATATGATTTGTGTGTATAGTGTGTGTATGATGTGTGTTAATGATTGTATGATGTGTGTGTACGATTGTACATTGTGTGTATGATGTGTGTTTATAACTGTATGATGTGTGTGCGTGTGTATGATATGTGTCTACGATTGTACGATGTGTGTACGATGTGTGTATAATGTTAATGTATGATGTGTGTTAATGATTGTATGATGTGTGTGTAAGATGTGTGTATACGATTGTATGATGTGTGTTAATGATCGTATGTGTATGATGTGTGTGCGTGTGTGTATGATGTGTGCTAGTGTGTATGATGTGTGTTGATGATTGTATGATGTGTATGAAGTGTGTGTGTGAGTGTGTGTATGTGTGTGTGTGTGGTGCAGCAGCTTCAGTGATCCTCTGATCTCCAGGAGACACATCAGTTACACAACATACACACACACACACACACACACACGCACACACCAGCGTTCAGAGAATATGCTGTGTATTTGCGGCTTAGATGTGTGTAGGAAGATGAAGTGTGTGTGTGTGTGTGTGCGGAGATCAGTGGAAGAGCAGGAGCTGAATGTGTTAGCGGGTGTTAGCATACAGGATTTTCGCCCGCTGGATTAGCCCTGAGAGTAAAATAAGAATGATGCTATAATCTCATTAAATCAGATTTACCGCTCTCTCTCTCTCCCCCTCTCTCCCCCCCCCCTCTCTCTCCCTCTCTCGCTCACACACACACGCACGTGCGCGCAGGTATTCTCCTCCACTGTCTCTCATCTGTCTCTCTGTGTCTGCAGGTCAATAAGCTGTGAAACTGTGAATCATGGCCAAGTAAGTTTATTTTATTCTTTCATGGAAAACAAACCGCTCTTAACTTTGTTCATCCCATTCAGTTCATGCAGGCCGCATTCGGAAACAGACCTCAAAAAAGTCCCGCTTTGAATTCACCTGAACTGCCGAAAAACACCCAAACCACAGAGAAACACTCAAACCACAGAGAAACACCCAAAACACAGAGAAACACTCAAACCACAGAGGAACACCCAAAACACAGAGAAACACTCAAACCACAGAGAAACACTCAAACCACAGAGAAACACGCAAACCACAGAGAAACATGCAAACCACAGAGAAACACTCAAACCACAGAGAAACACTCAAGCCACAGAGAAACACGCAAACCACAGAGAAACATGCAAACCACAAATACCCAAACCACAGAGAAACACCCAAACCACAGAGAAACACCCAAACCACAGAGAAACACTCAAACCACAGAGAAACACCCAAACCACAGAGAAACACTCAAACCACAGAAAAACACGCAAACCACAGAGAAACACCCAAACCACAAAACCACTCAACAAAAACAGATATCTGTTTAGAGCAGTGTGTCAGAATGGCAAGTGAGGTCTTGGCTTTCAATGAACTTAACCGTCTCTCAATTCCGCCTTAACTGCATGTGTGTGTGTTATTTAAATATCTCCTGAATTAAATACCGCCCTGTTTATTGTGTCTTTGCATTTCCATTTATTTTTCTTCTGTGTTTGCAGGGTTTTTAAGAAGACTAGTGGCAGCAGCCAGGTGAGTTGATCCTCTGATATTAAATCCTAAGCAAAACTAAATGGACATAACAAATTATCCTGAACACACTGAGAAAACAGGGAAACTAATAAAAAACATGCGATTAATCCTAATACTCTATACTTTACTTTATAATGTGAAAATAGGTAGAGAGGATAGATCAGTGCTTTCAGAGATAAAACTCTAATAGGGCTCTCCCTCTTAGTGTGTTATTCTAACTCTTTGCTCTTACCTGTGTGTGTGTGTGTGTGTGTGTGTGTGTGTAGCTGACTCTATACCTGGGGAAGAGAGACTATGTTGATCATGTGGATAAAGTGGACGTTGTGGGTGAGGAACTCATTCTACTGCTTCCTCTCGACTACACTAAACACATGCCTTTTTTTGTTTGTTTGTTTGTTTAACCTGTTTAATGTGGTAAACACACTAACCTGTAATAAATCTGTTTTCCACATAAGCCCTGAACTTGCAACACAAACTATAAAAGGGCAGAAATAAATGTCACTGAAGGTCAGATAATAATTACTGTGTCACATATATACGGTGAAATAATCGTGTGTGTATGTGTGTTTGTTTGTTTGTGTGTGTGTGTGTGTGTGTGTTACAGAGGGGGTTGTGAAGATCGACCCGTCTGAGCTCGGCGATAGAAAAGGTATTTTTCCAGATTTAAGAATCATGCCAGTTTGTCTTATGTCTCTTTTTATTTCACTTACTTTTTTTATCTATATTTTCAGATTTCATTTAATTGTGTATATGGTGTGTAGTATGTGCGTTTATGTGAGTGTGTGTGTGTGTGTAAAGAGTGTGTGACTGTGTGTGTGTATGTTTATATGTAGTGTGTGTGTGTGTGTGTGTGTGTGTGTGTGGAGTGTATGTGTGTGCATGTATAATGGAGGTGTATGTGTTCTCAGTCTGGGTGCTGCTGTGCTGTGTGGTGTGTGTATGTGTGTGTATAAAGCAGGTGTGTGTGTGTGTGTGTTTGTGAGTGTTTGGGTGTGTATAGTGTGTGTATAATGCAGGTGTGTGTCTGTGAGTGTGTGTGTGTGTATAGTGTGTGTATAATGTAGGTGTTTGTCTGAGTGTGTGTGTGTGTGTGTGTGTGTGTGTATAGTGTGTGTATAATGGAGGTGTGTGTGTTCTCCTCAGTCTGGGTGCAGCTGGCCTGTGCGTTCCGTTATGGCCGTGAGGACCTGGACGTTATCGGCCTGTCCTTCAGGAAGGACATCTGGATCCACCATATCCAGCTGTACCCGGACGCTGGGTATAAACCGGCGCTGACGGAGATGCACGACACGCTTCTGAAGAAAGCAGGAGAACAGAGCTACCCCTTCACGTTCGAAGTGCGTCTGTTTCACCTCACAGCAGCTCTGCATGCACCCGTCCACCACAGACAGATTCAGCTTTAGACCAGAACCTTCTCAGAACTCTGGTAGAACAGAGTCTCAGTCCTCAGGCATCACATTCAGAACCTTTTCATTAACTGCTTTCGGTGGGGAGCTTTTAGAGTCAAACGTTCCATTCACCTCCACTGTGAACAGTTCTGACTCTGTAAGTTTCTCTTGTCTGATTCACTCCAGGAATTTGGGGAATATGTTTAATTTCCTGTTAATGTGACCGAGTCTTTAAGCACTTAGTGTGAACCAACATTAACAGCTCATGTTTGGTTTTTATCACGGTTTTATTTCAGTGTCTCTGACATCAGTGCTCAGCACTCTGTGCAGGAGGGGAGGGGCTTATGCTATGGACACACCCATACGTATTAGACACCACCTACATTTCTTTTGTGAGAGGGTGGAAAGGTTCTACTAGAGAACCTTCTGAACCAACCAATCAGAACCAGAGTTCAGTAAAACAACAACAGATTATACTAACATCATTACTAATATTATTAATACAGTAACAGTATATTTAATAATGTGTCCTGGCCTATTCGGACTAAAGTGCTTCGTTTCTGTGTTAATTCTCCAGATCCCCACTAACCTGCCCTGCTCAGTCACACTCCAGCCTGGACCCGACGACAAGGGCAAGGTGAGCTCACACACACACACACACACACACACACACACACACACACACACACACACACACACACACATCCTGTCCAGCAGGTGAAGAAGTGTGAGTGATGTTACCTGACCCTGTCTGCCCCCTCCCAGGCCTGCGGAGTGGACTTTGAAGTGAAGACCTACATGGCCAAGGCGGCTGAAGACCCAGACGAGAAAATTGACAAAAAGTGAGTGTGATCTCTCCGGTTACGCCGGATTTACACAATCAGACACTGTCATTCTTGCATTTTGCATGTATTTGATTGGCTGTGTTTGGTTGGGGGCGGGGCTGTGGGAGTGCCTGATCTGATCTGGGTGTTCTGTGCCTCAGGGACACCGCCCGGCTCGTCATCAGAAAGATCCAGTTCGCCCCCGATAACACCGGATCTGGACAGAAGGCCGAGATCTGCAAGAGCTTCATGATGTCCGACAAGCCCGTTCTTCTGGAAGCTTCTCTGGATAAGGATGTGAGAACTTTACAGAATCACTGAAATTTACATAAATCAAAAATACAATATTTCACAATATTTAAAGTCCTGGGGCAGTGCTGGAATTTTTGATGAGTTTTGGTTTTGCTGGAAACAGATTTATTACCATGGAGAGGCCATCCCTGTAAAAGTGAAGGTCAAGAATGACACCAACAAGGTGGTGAAGAAAATCAAAATCGCTGGTGAGTGAAAGTTCATTAAACAGGGAGTCTGTTAGGCCAGGTGGTAAGACCATGTTGCAGGTTTTTAAGCAGTACACTTGATTTACAGTAATGAAGCACTGACTGATATCTGGTGGGAACTTTGTGCATTTCTTTTCCAGTGGACCAGACCACAGATGTGGTTCTGTATTCTGCAGACAAATACACCAAAAACGTGCTGACAGAGGAATTCGCGTGAGTAAACACACTTGTGCAACTGTCCTCAGTCTCTCTTCTTCATTACAGGATGATCTGTACTCCAAACAGCCTCAAACAATCAAGATTTCTGAAGCGACTCCTCATTTAGGGGCAGAACGTTTCACAAACACCTGGAAGAAACAGCAACAGAGCACATAGTATTTCCCTAATTTAGTTTGCCATTATTTATCCTGTTATTCTATTTGTTTTAGTGCCTTCTGCTATCCTGAAATTTAACATATGATTAAATTAATAAATCAGCTCTGTTTTATTCTTTAATACAAACAATTATGATTAACATGGGTTTGATCGCCGAGCAACATCAAAGACCCACAGTGTCTTGAATCCATCCTAGATCCCTTTGGATCCCTGAACCACTAAATCCTCACCTGTTCACAGCTTCTTCTACGAACCTTCCTCTCCACCTTCACCCCGTCCATCTTCTATCCTCTCCACCTCAAATCCTCTCCACCTCAAATCCTCCCCACCTTCAATCCTCTCCACCTTTAATCCTTGCCACCTCAAATCCTCTCCACATTCAACCCTCTCCAGCTTAAATGGTTCAGCGCCAGACAGTAACCGCTGAAATGCTAATTATTATAATTTTACTGAAGTTCATGGAACTGACTACAGGCTGTCAGCTCCCAAACAATTCCACACTCACACTGACTGCAAACGTGTGTGTGTGTTTGTATGTGGGTGTGTTTGTGGGTGTGTATGTGTTGTAGTGAAACAGTGGAGGCCAATGCTTCATATGATAACACTCTGACCATCACCCCCTTACTGGCCAATAATAAAGAGAAACGCGGTCTGGCTCTGGACGGACGACTGAAGGAGGAGGACACCAACCTGGCCTCCACCACTGTGTGAGTAATCAATCAATCAATCAATCTGTCTGTCACGCAGTCAACCCAGGGTAGAATAAAGGCGTTGTACTACATGCATTAATAACAAGCTACATTCCAGCTCCTACTGTTTATGAACAATTCAGCCAAAAACAAAAAATGTGATAAATTCCACACAGAATGAGGGTCTTTTAGTCTCCAGAAAAGTCTTGTAGATACAATTTATTTAACATAATTTGTGTTGTAAAGGTCAAGATGAACTTTTCTACCAGAACACATAAATACAGGTTACGTTCCATCCTAAATATGCCCCCACATATGCTCCCAAAACACTTTAATTTAATTTAAAACTTAAAATTCATTTAATACATCTAACTGAATGAAAATGTAAAGGTAAACCCGTATCTGTACAGTTTACACTGAACTCCTGCAGTGCTGGAATGTAAATACTGATGATACCCCTGTATAGACTGCACTGCAATTCATGCACACGCATTTTCTTTGGTGTGCACTGTCATTTTCTTTGGTATGAACAGGTCAGTACAGTAATAAATTAGTGTAATTTTTAGTAGTAAAATACAGTAAAATGTCCGGGTAATCACCAATATTTTTTACAGTTCAGTAATTTACTGTTCGCCGGGTGGCGCGTCTTATTCAGTCCACCCTGCTCTGAGTACAGCGTTATTTAATCCTCTGAGGTCGGAAATCCCTCCTGAGGGATATTTCAACTGTTCCAAAACAATCATCTAAAGCTCAGCGGGTTTTTGTCCTAGAAACATATAAGTAACACCACTAGAAACCTTGAATCTTCTGGTTTTCAAATATGTGTTTTTAATTAAAATACATAGATGGCTCTTGAGGATTTTCTGTGCCTCAGGCACATTATATTTTTCTTAATAATTTAGCACTAAAATGTATGAGGAATTATATATTGCCACAAAAAAGCAAAAAAATGTGTAGGATATCTGCGGTTTCCACAAATTGGCTGGAGTTTTCGCCAACAATTATTAGTTCGGTTCTACGAAAAAATGACTGAATCCGAAACACTTTAATTTCATTTTAAACTCATCTTAATACATTACCCTTAGCGTAAATGTAAAGGTAAACCAGTATACACGCTGGACAGTTAACACTGAACTGCCGTCTCCCACAATTAATTCATGCAAGCATGTTTTCTTTGGTATGCACTGCCATTTTATTTGGCATAAGCAGGTAAATACAGTAATAATTTATTATAATTTTTTGTAATAAAAATACAGTAAAATGTAGGGGTAATCCCCAATATTTTTTACAGTTCAACAATTTGCTATTCTTTAGCGACGTGTCTTATTCAGGCGCTATAGGAGGAGTCGTATTGTAGTGACCCGCTGGTTAAAGCAGACACTGGATGGAGATTGAGCTCAACAGCCTCTTTTAATTTAATTTAGAGTAATAAAAATACTGGGCTTTAAGAAGAACAAAACGAAAAACGAGAAATAAATAACGTTCTCGGATGGGCTACTTTCAAACCTCCGGCCTCTGAGTACAGTGGGATTTAACCATCCCATCTTTGTGTTTCTCTGGACAGTACAGAAACATTTATACAGTTATATTTTATATGGAAATGTAGCTGAATTTACTTTACGATTTATGTTACCAAGTTAGTAAATTATATTTTTCTTAACAATTTAGAACTAAAATGCTTAAAAAAACATATTGCCTCGAAAAAATCACCAAAAAAAAAAGCGGAGAATATTTGTAGTTTCCACATTATTGTGGGGATTTCCGCCTACAATTATCAGTTAGGTTCTTGATCCACGTAAAACTGGGGGGTTACTGTATATTGATCAGTGAAATGGCCCGTGAGACAGGAGAACATCAGAGATCAGCAACATAACATTGAAATATTTTTCATTTATTTTAACAGGACGTTTTTGATTAATCTGAATAGTTGATAATAATTAACTGTTTTTAACGTGAATGGGGAGGCTGCACTCACTGTGTTTATTTGTTGTTTTATAAACACTGCTGTATTTCAGCACCACGTTCACATGGACATTTGAATCTTGGATAAATGAACTCGCTCTGAACGCCACAGGCATTTTTGCTGTGTTTTGCAGCGGCGCTAGATTGACTTCAGTGAGGCGTTACACTGGCGTTCGTCTGACGCTGTTTAACACCAGCCTGCAGCCCAATGTGTACTTTCATGTATTCACCTGTGGGGGCAGTAATTATTCTCTCCAGATTGTTTACATGTTGGACATCTTGATTTGTAGTTCTTCACTGAAAACATTGTAGTTCTACATTGAAAACCAAGTTTTATTCTTTGTTAAAACTTACAATCGACATTATTGTTTTAAAAATCCTCCTGATACGGGCCCGAAGGCAGGAGAGGATTTCGGCAGAAATTGACACCAAGATGTTGCATGCAACATTTTTTGACGCCACACGAACGCGCAGCTGACCGA
The DNA here is from genome assembly GCA_037974365.1 of Hydrocynus forskahlii. Classification (NCBI taxonomy): domain Eukaryota; kingdom Metazoa; phylum Chordata; class Actinopteri; order Characiformes; family Alestidae; genus Hydrocynus; species Hydrocynus forskahlii. The sequence continues at coordinate 1,140 of JBBPCX010067732.1, read as the reverse complement.
GCGCCGGGGCTGATCTCCTGTATGGACGCTGTGATTTGCTCCAATGTGCAGAAAAATGGTCGGTGATCAGTCCGTGCTCACCTGGCACTACAAACACCCGAAAAACGCCTGATTCAGACGCCCGTGTGGACGAGGCCTAAGAGAAATAGTACAGGAGTGAATTCTGTGACTCACATACACCGCTAACCAACCACACCTCTGATGAACGAACATTGAATCCGTCTGCAGGGTCGAAAACACATTCTGCTGGAAAATCTTTACCTACGTGAAAAATCCATGTTACAGTTTATCCCTCGTTCGGTCATGCCCGGCCCCTCCGCTGACACCAGCTCACCTCTAAACCTCTGTTTTCCTCTCTCTCTCTCTAGCCTGAGACCTGGGATGGACAAGGAGGTGCTGGGAATTCTGGTGTCATATAAACTCAAAGTGAACTTGATGGTGTCTGGTGGAGGGTGAGAATCTGTCTAATTTCCAGCAGTAAACCCCCAAAACACACCAATAACACACACACCACAGAACCTCAGCATCTTTTTAAAAGTGGATTTATTCACCTTCACATTCTTACACGCATTAGACGTTCAGAACACTCCACACCTTCAATTTATAGACAATCAAGTGGCAGGACATGATTCTACCTGTCATTTCAAACAGTCATCATTACTAACAAGTACTGTCTTTCTCTTTCAGCCTGCTGGGAGGTCTAACAGCCAGGTAACCTCTCCTTAATAATATTTTTCAATTCTATTCAGTGAAAATGATCAGAAACTCCTCTACAGCACATAATTTTAATTCTCTCTCTCCCTCTCTGTTTCTCACCCCCCCTTACTCTCTCTCTCTGTCTTTCTCTCTGAGCAGTGATGTAACGGTGGAGGTGCCTCTGACTCTGATGCACCCCAAACCCACAGGTACAGCTCTCACCTTTTCTCTTTTCTATCGAAATGTATTTGATCAGTTTGTTACATCCAGTATTAGAAAGTTAAGGCTGCCGTGTTTAGTCTGACATGCTTTAGTCCCGGTTTATAGATGACAGCAGGGGCGTCAGAAGCATTTTTAATGTGAGGGGGACGCGTGGGGGCGGGGTTTGGGCGGGGTTTGGGGGGGGGCGGGGTTGCTGCGTGTGTGCAAAGTCTCGTCCTTTTA